>PVKS010005994.1:0-81234 GCA_004027875.1 Aplodontia rufa
TTCGCACCTTGTGCAGCTGGCGCTGTCCGGCGGGTCGAGAGCCGCAGGCGTCACCCACGGCGGTACAGCGGAGCACGCCGCGTAGCCACTGGTGGGTTCCAGTCAGTCTGTGACGGTGACGGGAGCCAAGCACAGTGATGTCGGGCCCAGCGATAGGCGTTGGATCAGGACGTCACTTCGCCATCTCGCCAGTAGAGAAAACATCCTTCAAAACGGAGTCGTCTGCGTCTTCACTGCTCCAACAGCACACACTGCTGCAGAGGGCCCCGCAGCAGCCCTGCCACAGAATTAACCAATAAATAACTCGCCCCCGCGGAGCTCACGGCCCCACACTTCCAGCGCTGGGGCACCACAGTGGAACCAGGCGAGGGAAGAAAGCGGCAGCTTCTCACTCGTCCTCAGAGGATGCGTGGGAAAGTAAATAAATAGACTCGTCAGACGCCCTCCACCTGCTGCAGGGACGACTACATACTTTCATAAAGGGTAGACAGCGTTCCCAGAAACCCCACAAAGGATCGCCCGATTTTTTGTATAAAAGTGCACGTGGGTCCTGTGTGAAGATCTTACTCCAGGTGCCGTTTCAATCGAGATGATTCATGTCCCTTGCATGCACCAAAGGAGCATCAAAGCCCACCAAGGACATGCTAAGGACAAAAGGAGTGGCTTCCAAAGAGACTCGGAATGAGGACCAAGACCAGTTAACGGGGCCTCCCAGGTGACCAGCGCAGCACTGCCTTCTAGAGCGTGGGTCATCCCACACAGAACCCGCCTGTGACCATGAAGCTGTGGGACAGGCACCACCGTGAGCAGCTGCCAAGCTTCAGGACCCAGGAGCTGAGCTTCCGTGTGCACAACGTGGGCCGACTGGTTCCTTTGAAACGGGGGAAAATGCATTTGAGAAAATGATCTGTTCCAATTCACAACAGAGGAACGACATTACAAAAAACAACATTGGGAATAGGAGAGGTGAGGTCCCCAGTGCACCAGGCAGACAATCAGACTTCTTCACATCAGAAATTTAGAAAACATGAAGGGAAAATCAACTGGGATCTGCATAGCAGGTTTCATATGCACCACTTCAACCAGATGACCCAGTCCTCACGCAGGTCTGGGAATGTGCTCCATCATCCAGTTCTGCATAGAAAAAGAGCAACAGCACACAATTTCATAAGCAAGGCCCCTTGTAGACTTGGACTCCCCTGAGCTGTCCAAGCCGTGTGGACAGCTGTCAGCCGCGTGGTCTTCCTCACGCCTCCTGTCATCGGCGCAGAGGTACATGTGCTCTTGCCGCCCCCATAAGTCCCCACAGCACCCTCAGCACAGAGAACGCTCAGACCACGGCTTCACAACGTTATGATCGTTCCGTCTTCTTCCAAGAGCTTCTGATCTGGAGCTCGTGTTTCTGTGTTCGTGCCGCTTGCGATGGGTGCCAGGCTCACGGTGTGAGAAGGAATGAAGCCGTTCTGTCCAGACTCAAAGCTGAGCTCCACGTGCGTGAGGGAGTCCAGGCTCTCGGCGTCAGGAACGGCCTTGGGAATCTGCTGCGGCACTCCACTGTCTTCGATGACGATATCGTCTTCATCACTGTCTTCATCCTCCGGCTCGAAGCTGGGCTCCGCCTGCGGGGGACAGCCGAGCAGGCTGTTATCCGTAGACTGGCCCGAGCTGCCGGAAGTCCGACTGTTCCTGACAACGTTGTTCCTCTGGTTGGCCGGTCTCACCGTGATGATGAGGTTGCGGCTGTTGGCGATCATCATGTCTGTTACCTGGTCGAGACTCTTCCCCGACACTTCGATGCCATTAACTTCTAAAACTTCGTCATTTACAGCTAACAGTCCTGTGCTTTGAGCCAGACCTCCTGGGACCAGCCTGGATATGAAGATCCCAGGGACCTTCTCCAGGCCATGCGGTGTTACCCGGACACTGGAGCCGTCCCGGATGTAGAACCCCAGGGGCTTCTCGGTGCCGTACTTGTAGAGACGAACTCGACGGTGAGTTTCTGGGAGAATGTCCACATCTATGATGGAAGACACAGGCCTGAAGTCTTGGGGCATACTAATGACTATGTGTGGCTTTTTCCTGTGGTTGTCAGGACGCAACACATGGGTTAAGACATTCTTCTTCTTTATCAGCGTATCTGTACCAAAGGCACTGTAGTCTGCTTCTTCTGTTTAGAAATACAATAAAATAATTACAGAAATGCTGTAGAAATAAACATTTACCTGAGGTTCAGTTTTATGAAAAGGACAACTCAAATGTACTTGGTACATAAATTAAATATTACCGATTATTCTAATCAGGACCTAATATAGTTCAAAAAAAGAGATGTTACACCCAGAAAAGCCACTAGAGGGCCCTCTCAATTACATGTCACAGAATGACCTGAAGTTGAAGCTAAATTTGATAAAGCTCACTATTAAACACCACTAAACTTGGCAAAGTTCTAGTAGAACTTACAAACTTTCTAATGAAAAATGAGGTCTTGCAGTGCTGCCCAGGCTGGCCTGAAGCAGTCCTCCTGCCTCCTGAGCATCTGGGACTACAGGCACATGCTTCCCTGCGCCTACAAACTCATTCTTTTTTTTCTTTTTAAAGAGAAAGGGGGGTGGGGGCGGGGAGAGAGAGAGATTCACTTTTATTTAGTTCTTTGTGGCTTTCGTTGCTCTGACACTTGGTTACACTTGGTTACGTATGTGGTGCTGGGGTTCAAACCCGTGTCTTTGCCCATGCCAGGCAAATGCTGCAACCGCTGAGCCACCGCTCCAGCCCCTACACACTCGTTCTTTACTCTTCATTTTAAACCACTTTAAACATATTTTTCCTTCATTTGTTTAAACAACTTTCAACTTGCATGTTTACCATATTCCACTCAAGGACACAGGAGAGACCCTTGATTCCCAAGGTAAAGCAAAAGAGCAAATCAAATAATAAATGCTGGAGGCAACGTGGAGAAAAAGAAACACTGCTATGCTCTTGGTGGGTTTGAAAATTAGTAAACCACTATGGAAATCAGGATAGATTCCTTAAGAGGTTAGGCGTGGAAGCACCAGATGACCCAGCTATGCCACTCCTTGGTATTTATGCTAAAGAACTGAAGTCATCATTCAACAGTGACACATGCACACCCATGTTTACAACAGCCGAACTACGGAACCAGCCTACGTGTCCATCAACGGATGAATGGATAAAGAAAATGTGATGTATATACACAATGGAGCTTTATTCAGCCATAAAGAAAAATGAAATTATATCATTTGCAGAAGAAAAAAGGATGGAAATTGAGACCACAATGTTAAGTGAAATAAGTCAAACTCAAAAGTTCAAGGGTCATATGTTTCCTCTCATGAGGAAGCTAGAGAGAAAAAAGGAAAAGAAAGGTGAGGGGATCTCATGAAAACTGAAGGGGGATCAACCGAGGAAAGAAACCAGGGGAGGTAGGAGGGCGGGCAAAGGGAAATACGCGGCAACCACATGGGCTAAATTATACTGTTACGTTGTGTGCACGTACAAATAAGCAGGAACGAATCCCACTGTTCCCTACAACTATGATGCACCAATGAAAACAAGGCAAAGGGGGGCTGGAGCCGCGGCTCAGCGGCTGCAGCGCATGTCTGGCATGCGTGAGGACCCGGGATCAAACCCCAGCACCACTCGCACAGCTAAGTGTTGGAGCGACTCTCCTAAAAAAATAAATAAAAATAAAGCAAATGTGTGCGTCAGCAACAGGGCAGATAATGGAATTAAGTGAAGCTGGTCAGGAAAGCAAATACTTTGGGATTTTGATCTGCAAATAACTCCCTCCCTCAGCTTCCCAGGGGCTTCTTAATCTTTCATTTTCCCACTTTTAAAAGCGGCAGAGGTTCGAGATCTCTAACACTTCTTCAGCGTGTGAAAACAATAAAGTGCAATGACATCTGTCTCAGCAGCGTGACAGACAGGAGCGCGCACGAAGCACACTGGCAAACCAGGCAGCTTCTGACCCATTTCAATGGCAGAGCGGCTGCTCAGTTCCAGGCAGCTTTCCTTTATTCCAGAAAGCCTTGTTTCCAGGCAAAAAACTTCCTCCCCCAAAGAGAGGGACAGAGGGACACAGAGAGAGAGAGAGAGAGAGAGAGAGAGAGAGAGAGAATCAATTTTATTTAGTTTTTCACGTGGCTTTCGTTGCTCTGACACGTCGCTGTGTATGTGGTGCTGGGGTTCGAACCCGGATCCGTGCGCATGCCAGGCAAGTGCGGTAACCGCAGAGCGGCTGCTCTAGCCCAAAAATTTCCATTTTAAAATGCTAACACCTAATTAAATAACAACAAAAACCTTATTTGTACCAAATTATAAATCTGGGGGTTTAAGTTCTTTTCTGAGAGAGAATCAACTGCCTTTACTTTTTCATCGGCCTTTGTTTCTCTGACACTTAGTTGTGTATGTGGTGCTGGGGTCCGAGCCCAGGTCCTCGCACATGCCAGGCGAGCGCTCCCACCGTTGGGCCACTGCTCCAGCACCTGAAGTTCTTCTTAAAGTCATAAATCTGTAATCTCTGATACAAGCTAAGGGAAAGCAGGATGCCTAACTCCAGACACTGTTCAATCATGTGACTGAAAGAAGACAGAGAATAAGAAGTAAAAAAGAAACAAAATTAGCAGCAATAACAAAAGTTGAAATCACATTTTCAAAACTAACTGGAAAGACGAGGCTGGCGTGGTGGCGCAGGCCTGTAACCTCAGCAACTCGGGAGGCTGGGGCAGGAGGACTACAAGTTCTCTTAAGAATGAAAAGGGAGCTCAGTGGCAAAGTGTCCTGGGTTCAATCCCAGAAAGAAAAAAAGTAGAGAGAGAGAAATCAAAGGCTCCCTGCTCCCCCAGAAAAAAACAGTTCTAAATCCTGGTCTCCAAAAAGCTACAGGCGGCATTGCCTTCATGGCCCAAGTTTCTTGCTCCGTCCTCACTGAGGCCCCCAGAGGTAAGTAATCCTCACCTTCACAAAGTAAGTTACAGAGAAAGAACAGGAGCCAGCCGGCCAGTACGCCCAGGTCACATATGAAGGCCACGGCTGTGTGCCTGGGCACTGGGGTGCTTGTGTTCTTTCCTGATGCCGTGTGAACTCTTCAAAACCTACTTTAAGGGGGCTGGAGTGGTGGCTCAGTAGTAGAGCACTTGCCTGGCATGCATGAGAACCTGGGTTCAAAGCCCAGCACCACGTACACAACTAAGAGTCGGAAAAATAAGATGAAAAAATAAATTTGACTCACTCTTTCAAAAACAAACAAACAAACAAAACCCACTTTGAGGTAAATGCACAAGTCTAGGGGCCTCTATTTATGGTGCCCCACCCCACCCCTTTGGGACTCTCATTTTCATTTATAAAGTATTTACATTGTATTCTAAAATTTACTTGCAATTTGGTTTTTGAAACAGATCCACTGATGTAACTGTCCTCTTGGCAAAATTTGGCCAAAAACTAATCCCCTGCTGAAGGGCTGACACAGTGCTCAGCAATATCGTGCTAGCCAGCATGCACGAGGACCCAAGTTCAGACCCCAGCACACGCGCAACTAAGTGTCGGAGCAATGAAAGCCACATGAAAAGCTGAAAATAAAAACTAATTATTTTTCTCACTCGCCCTCTCTTTAAAAAAAAAAAAGGGGGGGCTGGAGCGGTGGCTCAGTGGTTTCGACGCTTGCCTGGCAAGCACGAGGACCCGGGTTCAAACCCCAGCACCACGTACACAACTGAGTGTTGGAGCAACGAAGGCCATGTGAAAAACTAAATAAAGTTGTTTCTCTCTTTCTCTGTCTCTCTCACTGTCCCTCTCTCTTAAAAAAAAAAAAAAAAAAATCTCGGGGCTGGAGCAGTGCCTCAGCAGTTCCAGCGCTTGCCTGGCATGTGCGAGGATGTGGGTTTGACCCCCAGCACCACATACACAACAAACTATTAAAACAACGAACACTACATGAAAAACTGAATAAAGTTGATTCTCTTTCTCTCTCACTGTTCTTTTTTTTAAAGAAAGGGGACAGTGTGAGAGAGAGAAAGATAGAAGCAATCTTTATTTAGTTTCTCATGTGACTTTCATTCCTTGGACACTTTGTTGTGTATGTGGTGCTGGGGTTTGAACTCGAGTGCTTACGCATGTCAGGCAAGTGCCATAACCGCTGAGTCACCGCTCCAGCCCCTGTTCCTCTCTCTTTAAAAATAAAAAATCTCTGACTGTTATCTCAAGCACATATGCATTTATTTTTATTTTAAAATAATCAGGGGCTGGAGTGGTGGCTCTGTGGTTATGGCGCTTGCCTGGCATACGCAAGTACACGGGTTCAAACCCCAGCACCATGTACACAACCAAGTGTCAGAACAACGAAAGCCATGTGAAAAATTCAATAAAAATTGATTTTCTCTCTCTCTCTCTTTTAAAAATAAAATAAAATAATCAATAGTGGGGCTGGAGCGGCAGCTCAGTGGTTGGAGCGCTTGCCTGGCATGCATAAGGGCACCAGGTTCAAACCCCAGCACCACATACACAACTAAGTGTTGGAGAAACAAAGGCCAGATATATAAATAAATAAAATTGATTTTTTTTGTCTCTTGTTTACTCTCCCTTTCTCTCTCTCTAAAAAAAACAAAAACAAAAACAAAAAACAAAACAAAACAAAAAAACCCAACAGCAAAAGCCTACACAGGCTTATAAGGGACATTCCAGAGCGTTCAAACGGAGCACAAAGCCAAGTTGCCCACAAACCCACTCCTGGGAAACCTGACCAAAACCCTCCAAATCTGCATAATTTGGCATCACATCCAGACTCCATCTGAATGCTCCCTGCTAAATTCTCAAAAGCAATACGCCCCAGGACAAAGGCACCTTTGTTCTCCCATCAAGCTAATCAGTTTCCAGCCACTGGGAGAGAAATATTTTGGCGCAAAGCCAGGGTGCAGGGTGTTGGTGTAAAGTGTAAAGGTGAATGTCCACAGGGAGCACAGGCGACTTTCCAGGGAGCGTGTCCAGCAGGGCACTCAGCGCGACTACCCGCGGTATGAAGAGGGTATGAAGAGGGACTTTCGAAACAGGCTGCATGCAGGCCTCCAAGCAACAAGCACTGTCCCGAGCCTGTCCTGGAGCCAACAATCTCAGCTGAGCACAGCCAACCAGGACCCCCCACCAGGCGGCCGATGTCCTCACAGGGGAGCCCCCAGGGCCTGCCTTGACCTCACATTCTTTAACAGTGTTCAGAAGATGCTGGCCATTCCCTAGCTCAAAGAGGGTCCGGAGGCAAGGAGGGGTCCACTCAGAGCAGCAGGCACAGACGCAAGAGAGAAAATCTTGCAGTGAGCAGCAAATCCAAAAGAAAAAGCTCTGTATGCACCGCACCAGCAAAAACCAACCCACCAACCCCGAGACCCACGCACAGGGACCAAGAGAGCCAGGTGATGCCCCTGGAAGTTCAGAGGAGGACAGGAAATGGAACTATTTAAACATTCCAATCCAGGGCTCTGACCGACTGTTCCCATCAAGAGTCGGCACCTGTCTCTTGCTAAATCAGCCACAGGCAACATGTAAAAGGAGTGTGGATGTGTTCCAAGGAAACTTTATTACAAAACACAGCCCACAGACCTCAGTTTGCCTGTTCTAAAACAAGATGGCTAAATGGAATTCACCTGGCAACTGCAAAAGACTGAAAGAGCACAACGTGCAGGCCCCTCAGTGCCCAGCGTGGAAGGCCAATCAACACCTCTGTGCCAGGCAGCGTGCGCTGCGGAGCAGATTCAGCAAACAAGCACGCCTGGCACCTGCTTTCATGGTGCTCAAGGTCTGAAGTTGGGAGATGGTGACCACCAACTGTCAAATGGCCAGCAGTAGAAAGGCAGAGCCAGGAGCGCCCGGTGCTCCCCGCCACGCAGGGGCGAAGGCAAAAGGGTGGCAAGTTTTAGGTCATCCGTGGCAACTTAGTGGGACCTTGTCTCAAAATTTAAGAAAAAAAAAAAAAGTGGCAGGGGGAAGGGGCTGGGGATGTGGCTCTGTGGTAGTGCCCTTGGGTTCAATCCCCAGTGCTAAAAAAAGGGCAAGGACGAGGACTAGGATGGCAGAGGGGCCAGGCCTGGCCTGGCCTGGGGGGTGACACAAGACTTCTCTGGGGAAGAGAGGTTTCTGCTGAGACTGGAAAAGTGACCGGGAGCTAGTCAGGTAAAAGGAAAGAACATTCCGGCAAAGGATACAACAGAGAGAAGAGCCAGGGCAGGGCAGATGACGTCCAATACAGGTCAGAGCGGCCCAGGTCACCGACAACCATGACCTCTTGGAAAGTGTCAGAGTTTGGCTTCAGCCTGGGGTCCAGGGAAGAAGATCAAGGATTTCAAGCGGGAGTGATAGCAATCTCATATGGTTTTTCTACAAGAGGCATCGCAGCCGCAAGCTGGAGAGTGCTTGAGGGGAGGATAGGAGTCAGTGCCGTAATTCAGGATGGCGCCCCGCTGGAGCAGAGCCGTGAAGACAGGACACAGGTGAAGCCTAATTGGAACAAGGCTTTAATAGGCGGGGAGACTGTTGAGGGTGACACCCAGGTCTCTGCGAGTTCTTATTTCCAGGGTCACACCTCGTTAAGCTATATTTTGCAATTCACCATGAAAATGTACATATACATGGCCAGGCAACGTGGCAAACGTCTGTAATCTCAGGTACTCCGAGGCTGAGGCAGGAGGATCACAAGTTCAAGGCCAGCCTCTGGCAACCAGCAAGACCCAGTCTCGAAAACAAGAAGAGGCTGGGGATATAGCTCAGTGAGCCTCTGGGTTCAATTTCCAGTTTTGCAAAATAAATAAATAAAATTTATATCTCTTGGACAGTTTTAAAATTAAATCCTGGGGCTGGAGGCGTGGCTCAGCAGTTACAGCACTTGCCTGGCATGCATAAGGACACAGATTCAAACCCCAGCGCCACGTACACAACAAAGTGTAAGAGTAACAAAAACCACATAAAAACTAAATAAAATTAATTCTCTCTGTCACTGTCCCTCTCTCTTACCAAAAAAAAAAAAAAAAAAAAAAGACTATTCATTAAAAAGTAACCATGAGGGGCTGGAGTGGTGGCCCGGCGGTTATGGTGCTTGCCTGGCATGGCAAGTTCGTGAATTCAAACCCCAGCACCACATACACAAGGACTACTAAATAAAATTGATGCTCTTTCTCTCTCTCTTAAAAAAAAAACAAACAGTAACCTTGAGGGGCTGGAGTGGTGGCTTGGTGGTTATGGCACTTTCCTGGCATGCACGAGGACATGAGTTCAAAGCAACAACAGCCACGTGAAGACTAAATAAAAACGGATTCTCTCTCACTGTCCCTCTCTCTTTAAAATAAAAAAAAGGAACTTAGAATACGTCTACAAAATAATGTGCAGTGCAGGCTCAAGGTCCAAGAGAAGACTTCACTGCCCAGTTCCAGGGTCCATCCACAGAAGCCATGTCCTTGTGAGGGTGTGTCCTATGTGTGACCGAGTCTAAAGCAAGGCTCTTCTGGCATTTCTAACTCCCAGATGTGAATGTATCTGTTTAATGCACAAAGACAGACGACACAGCAATAAGTTAGAGACATCTGATCACACTGCAGTTGGGGGCGGGCTGTGTTCTCACATGCTACTGGATCCCAGACTTGGCCCATCATGACTGGGAAGCTTCAAAAAAAATACGTTTTCCTGGCTGGGTCCCAAACCTAAGGCAATGACCCGGGTTTTATTTAAAAAAAAAAAAAAAAAAAACCTGAGTATTTTTAAAGGTACAACACTGAACTTTTTTCTAAAATTGTTTAGTGCATGCTTACAACATAAAAAACAAAAGAAAACTGTGCCTTCTATTCTCCCTCTCCCAAATAAATCAGGATAAACTCAAATACTAACTAGAGGAGCAGGCAAAGAGATGAGAATCCTTTTTGTGAAAAAAAAACTTTTAAGATATCAGGTTTTTTTGTTTTGTTTTTGCTTCCATGATAACAGCCCATGAAATGGAGTAAGGAGGTTTTCTTTAATAATAAACTGTTTTTAAGACATAAAACTTCAAGATATGCAACAACCAACGCTATCTCAGGGTTTGGTTTATAAAGTAGTTTACACATTTAAACATGAGCTTTCACTTCAAAGAAACAGTTTTTAGTAGAGCACCAGATTTTAAGACATCATGCGGTTTTAAAATTTAAGGCATTGCACGAGGTCGCGGGTTTGAACCCCAGCACCACATATACAACGAAGCGTCAGAGCAAAGAAAGCCACATGAAAAACTAAACAAAATTGCTTCTCTCTGTAAAAGAAAAAAAAAACTCCTGAGAATCTCAGAGTTGGGAATGTGGCTCAGCAGATCACTTTGCCTAGCATGTGTGAGGTCCAAGGTTCTATCCCCAGCAACACAAAAAAAAAAAAAAAAAGAAAGAAAGAAGAAAAAAACTTCCTGTTGAATGAAGGGCCCCTCTCTTTCCCACCCCCATCTTTTGCAGTACCAGGGATAGAACCCAGGGGTGCTCTAAACTATATCCCCAGCACTTTGTTTTTTGAGACAAGTCTTGCTGAGTTGCCCAGTTTGGCCTTGAACTTGTAATGGTCCCGCCTGTCTTGGGCGTTGCTGAGATTGGTGTGCACAACTGTGCCTGGCCTGGACTGCCTATTTCTAAATCAAACTCTAGGGGCTTTTACTTGTACTGGACATTCCACTTCTGCCTCACAAAAACACCTGCTCACATATAACTGTATTTCTAAAGTACGAAGCCTATAACAAAAACAAAAGCATTCATACGACTCAATAAAGATTGTAACCACTCATTAAGAAAAATTTAAAAGGAAATAGTAGTTTTGTTTTTTGTACCAGGGATTGAACCCAGAGATGCTTTACCACTGAGCCACATCCCCAGCCCTTTTTATATTTTATTTTGAGACAAGGTCTTGCTAAGTTGCTGAGGCTGGTTTCCAACTTTTCACTGCTCCTGCCTCAGCCTCCTGAGTTGTTGGGATTAAAGGTGTGCACCATTGCACAGGGTTCTGCAGACTTTTTCTTCTTTTAAAAGAGAGACAGGGACAGAGAGAGAGAGAGAGAGAGAGAGAGAGAATCAATTTCACTTAGTTTTTCATGTGGCTTTCGGTGTTCCAACACTTTGTTGTGTATGTGGTGTTGGGGTTCGAAACCGCATCCTCATGCATGCCAGGCAAGCGGTGCTGAGCCACCACTCCAGCCCCCTCTGCAGACTTTCTAATTTATCAGTCTGAAGATTTTCATTCTAAACCCCAATCTCCTATATAACATGTTCAGCTTATCAGCCCGAATCATTTTTTTCTAGGACCAAATTCATCATTTTCTTCCCAAAATCGATCTTTCTTTCAAACTCTGCCACTTTGTGACACTGCCCCAGCAGTTGGACCCAACCACAAACTGTGCCGAGTGGAACCTTCACTGTTCCCCAGCCAGCTACGAATGCCATGCTGTGAATGCCCCCCTATTCCTCCTCCTACCTGTGCCCGTGGCGCTCCTCACCCCTCGGTGAATGCCCCCCACATTCCTCCTCCTACCTGTGCCCGGGCCTTCATTTCTAAGACTGTGACCCACTCGGCTGACCTCGAGCAGCCAGAGCTACCTTCCTAAAGTCATGCTCTGGTCACACCACACCCCTGTTAAATAGTTATGACATTCATCTCAGGGAACACCGGAGGAAATTTGCGTGAAAGAATTCTGTAAATAAGTCAAGTGACAGAAGCTACCCTTGGAGGTTTATTTCGTTGGTGAACTTTAGTTTCTCCAAACCCAAAAAGCGAAGACACATGATCAGTAGAATTTCAAAACCCTGGGAGTGGTCCAATACTTATCAACTGATTGGAAATAATGTTTTATCTTCAAGGGTAACCACTACCCTTTCTCTCAAACTAGTTTCTGGGTTGGTTTACCAGTGTTCTAAGGGCTTAATTACCCCCACACAGCTCAATGCTCTCGAGGGCCTCTCAAACCTCAAACTTCTTCTAAAGAGGAGCAAAAAATTAGCACATGAGCCCTGCCCTGCCCACCTACGTAGGTAGGGGCTACAAAGTTTAAAAAATTTTATAACTCAAAATACATTTGAAACGCCAGACAGTTACATCAAATGTTTTTGGAAGACAGCATTTAGGGCTGGTGCAGTGGCTCAGCAGCGCTTGCCTGGCAAGCACAAGGATCCGAGTTCAAACCCCAGCACCACGTATACAACAAAGTCTCGGAGCAACGAAGGTCACGTGAAAAACTAAATAAACTTGATTCTTTCTCTCACTGTCCCTCTTTTTTTTGAAGAAGAAGAAAAAAAGATAGCGCTTACACATCTCCAAAATCATGACTTGTTTCTCATTTTCCAGACAACTAGTTTTCTGTGAAAAGCATTTTAAAAGGGAAAAAGAAAGAAGACATTTACTATAAACTCGCTCTGAACTCATTTAATCACACCGTCCCTAAAAGATATTACATTCAGCTGGCTATGGTGACACGCCAGTGGCAATTTTGAGGACAGCCTGGGCAACTCAACAAGACCCTCAGAAACACACTGAGATCCTGTCTCAAAACAATCTTTTTCTATATATTTTTAAAGGGCTGGGGATTAACTCAGCCAGGTCGCGCACCCTGGGTTCCATCTGCAGTCACACGTTATATTCATCTCTAGCGATGTGGAGAGCTGCAGGATGCACACCAGCACTTAAGGTGGTTCACCACCCAAGCGGCGGCATCTCTCACTCCAAAGACCTGCTCCATCACCGCGTCTTTCCAAATGGACAACTATCCATTCAACAAAGTGAAGATTTAATAAATTTTCAAGTTCTATTTAAAAAAAAAAACCTAAAGAGTTAAAATAAAAACATAAAAAAAACTTTTCTTAAGTACAATGTTTAAGTGTAAAAGTATTAATTAGGGACTGGAGCGGTGGCTCTGCAGTTACAGCGCTTGCCTGGCATGTGCAAGTACGTGAGTTCAAACCCCAGCACCATGTACACAACGAAGTCTCAGAGCAACGAAAGCCACGTGAAAAACTAAATAAAAACTGCTTCTGTCTCTCTCTCACTGCCCCCTTTCTTTAAAAAAATAAAAAATACAACAGTATTCCACAGCTCTCGCCGACTTGTCCGTTAGCATGCTCACGAAGTCTGCAGCTTCATGCTAAGTGTGCATTCTTCGGTGGGGAGCACGCCCCTTACATTTCCACCGTTTATCTGCACCGCGGCACCCACCTTTCTTCTGTATGAAAACCCTGAGCAGTGGGTTGGCTGTCGAGACGGCTTTGTGGTAATTGTCGTCGTTGTTTATGGGCAGCAGGTCTCCGTGGACGTCTGCGTAGCCCACCAGCACATCCACGTTGGGTATCTTGTGAACATGCTGCAGGAGGCCGTAAAACTCCTCGAACTTTCCAGGTTTTGATCTTTCCAGTGAAAACCGACGAAACTCAGCTCCAAACTACAAACATAACATATTGGGTGATTACAGAAAGCAAGAGCGACAGAAGACCCCAATCTGAAAATGCAGGCCACAGGAAAACTCGGCAGCACGGTAGCATCTCCCTCAGTAAAGAAGATGGGCCCGCGCTTGACCTCATTATCAGATTTAAAAAGCACAGAATGGTTCAAGAACCTGCCTCCTCACTGCTGAGTCTGGAAGGGCCTTCCTGTCAAGAGAAGCAGCTAACCCTGCTCCCGGGTGCTCAGGCCACCTGGGGACTCCTGCAGTGACTCAGCTCAAACCCTGCACATGGACTGACACCAATCCTCCTCACTTGGGTCACGGACCTCTAGGAAAAGGCAGCTACGGTTCTTCTCCCATAAAAGGAACTACAATCTCACGGGATGTGGCAAGAAATCAGTAGCAAAATCTTCAAAAAGGACTCAGCTTTTTGGCACTAAGGCATGATAAAGGTGGAGAGCCATCATGTAAGAAATACGTCTAGGGCTGGGGATGTAGCTCTGTGGCAGAGTGCTTGCCTAGCACGGGTGAGGTCACGGGTTTGATTCCCAGCACTGCCCCCAAAATAAAAAGTCTAGAGGTGAAAACCTTCCCTGTGTTAATACAGAAAAAAGCTTTATTAATACAACAAACGTGCACCCTACCACTATGCAATTAATGCAAGAAGTGTTTACGCACTTGGCACAGTGTGGGGCCCGGGGGACCAGAAGGCCGGAGCCTGCTTCAGAAGCTCCCTAATTAGTGGGCAAAGGGAGTAATTACTTCAGGGAGGCACTGAGGGCCACAGACGAGGAGGAAGGCACCTCCATCATGTTCAGTACTCCATCAGCGTGCTTGTGAGTCTTGGATGCCAGCCTACACCTTTGCTCTAGGTCCCAAGGCCAATTCTCTAAAGGGGCTCTTATTCAAGACTAAGGACTGGCTTCTGCCAGCCCAGGAAGAACAGAATTTACAACTTAATATGGGACCAGCATGGTATTTCCTCAAAAAGGAAAACCTAAGAAAGGTTAATCCGCCTTCCTCAAAAAGTGTTCCAGTCCCTAAACTTGGGCGATGCTACCTAACCTTAATCGCCCTCTTAGCAGCATAACAAAGGCTCAGTTGGTGGCTCAGGGGTAAAACCTTCCAATAGCATTCTCAAGGCTCTGGGTTCAAAGACCAGCACTGTGACAAAGAAAAAAGCCCAGTTCAGGCCTCCAGTTGATTTTTAGGCTAGGGGTCTGTATCTCAGGGGCAGAGACTGGATTAGCATGCTTAAGGTGCTGGATTCAATCCCTAGCAACACACAAAAAAATTGTTTTTTGAACCAATGCTTGCCAAACATATTTGAAGACTAGTTTTTCAAATATCTATTATTATCAGGAAGCACTGAAACACACTGGGGACAACCTTAAGTGTCACACAGAGAGCCCCCATCATAATACTGGGAGCAGTTTGCAAATATGTTGACTCATTTCCCCAAAGGCCGAAAGGTATCTGGATCCATTGTTTTTTGTCTAAAGTGTCCAGCTTTACTGGAGATTAAAATAACAACTCTGTGTGCAGCTTCACTGGAGATTAAAATAAAAACTCACTAAAGCTACCTCTTACCTCTAATAATTAAAATAGTTTCCAAAATACAACCTGAAATATAAACACCTACATTTGTCAAGAAAATAAGACGACTCGCCCAGAGCTTTCAGAAGTCTAGCCACACCTTCCTGTTCAAAGTGAATAAAGCGAGGGAACACCCTTCCTATCAGTCAGTCTTCCGATGCTATCAATTCAGGGTTTCTCCTCCATTTTCTGGAGTCTGGAATCGCAGCAGCCTGGTGCTTTCACTCATCCCCAGGGCTCACTCCCCCACCATGCATGCGAAGAACACCTAATAATTTAACATGCTAGGGCTTCCTTGCCTTTGCTAAAGCTTTTGGATGGAATTCTTTACATTTTCTCCAGCTTAACTATAATGACAAAAACAATGTAAAACTGTGTCTTTTTACAAATGCTGGCAGATGGGTTCTTGCCACAAAACGAGAGGATTAAGAGAACTTTTGCTACTTAGGGGAAAACACTACAATAGAAATAAAATTAAGATGGCGGCTGGAGCGGTGGATCAGCGGTTTCGGCGCTTGCCTGGCAAGCACAAGGACCCGGGTTCAAACCCCAGCACCACGTACACAACTAAGTGTTGGAGCAACTGAGGCCATGTGAAAAACTCAATAAAGTTGTTTCTCTTTAAAAAAAAAAAAAAATAAAATAAAATAAAATTAAGACCCAATCAACAATTAATTATTCACCACGTGAGCCATTTACAACTTTTTAAAGTTTGGTCGAGTTTGTTCTGGCCATCCAGAACAGGTGTGGAATCCCTTCTCCCAGCATTTGCTAGTACATTCTAGAAATGCAAACCTAATGCTAATATTCTATTAGTCCACAAATAATAATTAGGAAGTGTTGTGGCTCAGAGACTATTCCAAGGTTATTTGATGGCTCTGAGGGTCAAACCCAGGTTCTGTGCATGACAGGCAGGGCTCTACCACTGACCTACACCCCCAGCCCAGAGCCAAGGTTATGAAAGGACATTATGATTATTAAGAACTTTCTCAGCTCTACAGGAACAAGTAGGAAGATAAATCACTCACTAAAGAAATCACATGGTAGCCTGTATCGCAAATTTAACTAGAGGTATGTTTGCATTATCCATTATTTTTATTATCTATACTTTCCCTTCCCTAAGCAAAAGATAACAAAGTTGACACTGTTTTCTCCGCACAGACGAAAAAGAGATCCAAAACTGCGGATCTGCATGCTACCTAGTTTACGTTCTGAGGTCAGTTTTGTAAAAAGCTGTGATGTCACTTAAGTAGCACAGGAGGAAATATTTTTAAATATCTGAGCTAGGGGGCTGGAGTGGTGGCTCAGCGGTTGTGGCGCTTGCCTAGTATTCGTGAGGACACGGGTTTGAACCCAGCACCACGTACACAACGAAGTGTCAGAGCAACTAAAGCCACATGAAAAACTAAATAAAATTCTTTCTCTCTCACTGACCCTCTCTTAAAAAAAAAAAAAAAAAGAAAATCTGGGTTGGGTAGGGCACTTGCCTAGCATGCATGAGGTCTTGGGTTCCTCAGCCCTGAAAAAAAGGAAATCTGCCCAAATATTTTTTACGTGGTGAAGGTGGCAAATGTTTCCTCAAATCCACTAAAAATAAATGGATTGGGCTGGAGAGGAGGCTCAGCAGTTAAAGCGCATGCCTGGTGTGCACAAAGACCCAGATTCAAATTCCAGAACTAAATGTTGGAGAAACGAAGGCCACATGAAAAAACAAATAATAATGGATTCTCTTTCTCTCTTATTAAAAAAAAAAGAAAAAGAGATTATTTCTTTTAAAAAAATTAATGGACCAACAATATACATTTAAGCCAGGTGCCAAGGAGCATGCCTGTGATCACAGCAGGAGGCTAAGGCAGGAGGATCCTAAATTCCAGGCCTCTGCAATTTAGTGAGACCCTGCTCAAAATAAGAAATAAAGGAACTGGAGCAGTGGCCCAGTGGTTACGTTGCTTGCCTGGCATGCACAAGGACACAGGTTTGAACCCCAGCACCACGTACACAACAAGGTCTCGGAGCAATGAAAGCCACATGAAAAACTAAATAAAATTGATTCTCTCTTTCTGTGTCCCTCTGTCTCTTAAAACAAACAAACAAACAGACAAAAAAAAAAAAAAAACCAAAAAAGAAAGGAAAAGAAGTAAAAAGGACTGCTGTAAAGCGTCCTTGGGTTCTATCCCCAGTACCAAAAAGGTAAAAACAAAAACAAAACCAAGGGGCTGGAGCGGTGGCTCAGCGGTTACGGCACTTGCCTGGTTCAAACCCCAGCACCCACATACACAACTAGGTGTCAGAGCAACGAAAGCCATGTGAAAAACTCAATAAAAATTGATTCTCTCTGTCTCTCTCTCTCACTGTCCTTCTCTCTTAAAAACAAAAACAAAACAAAACAAAAAACAAAACCAAAAGCCCAACATAACCTTTAAAACACAAGATGTAAAAAGTAACATATAAAATTCACAGTGCCACAGTCTCTATCTTGTGTCTATCAACAACTAGAACAGTGGGACCCGTTTCATTCAGAGCACCTCAGACTGCTCTCTTTCTGTTAAGAGAGTTAAGAGACGTGGAGCCAGAGGCAGTGGCACACTCGTAATCCCAGCCACTCAGGAACCTGAGGCAGGGGCATTGCAAATTCAAGGCCAGCCTTAGCAATTTGGAGATACCCTTTCTCAAAATAAAAAAATAAATAAAAAGGGCTGAGGGAGTAGCTCAAAAGTGCCCCTGGGTTTAATCCCCAGTACAAAAATAAATAAATAAAAAAAAAAGACGTGGTTCACAGAGGTACGGCATGGCAGGTCAAATTCACACCAGGCAGTTTAGACACAAGAATGTGAAAGTTCCACAAGTCAACAAACAGAAGGGAAAAGCCAAACGCCTGAAATTCCAGGCCCGAGTGCTCCAGGTTCCCTGCTACTAGAGATGAACGAGATAAATTCCTATTGGGGCATATTTATCAGCGCACCTAGAATTCCTATTCATTTTTTCCTATGATAAAAAATTAAACTCTTTCTACTACGAGGACCACATCTGAAGGGCATGGAGCCATGTCTACCACTACACTGCTGGAGGAAAAGCTCTCTATGTTGAGTCACCCTTGTTCAAGCAAGTCACCTCAATTTCCATCTGTATCCCACAGGGGACACAGGAAAGAGCATATTTTTTAAATTGTCATTTTTAAAAAAGCCTCTATTTTTTTTTTTAAGAGAGAATCAATTTTATTTAGTTTTTCATCTGGCCTTTGTTTCTCCAACACTTTGTTGTGTATGTGATGCTGGGGTTTCAACCTTGTGCAAGCCAGGCCACCGCTCCAGCCCTCAGCTTCTATTCTTAATAAACAGAACCATTTCTGAAACTAGCTCCTGTCCTGATAGATGAGTTCTTAAATCATAAATAACATTTAAAACTGGATGTAGATTTTCTTGATGTGATTGTTAGTTACAGAAACGTACAGAACCTTGCTTATCAACCCCAGACAATAACACCATTCTAGCCACAGGATCCTGGAAGCTTTCCTTGCTCCACTCACATCACTACTTGAGCTGAGAACCACAGCACATGCCTGTAATCTCAGCTACTCAGCGAGGCTGAGGCAGGAGGATTGCAAGTTCCAGGCAGCCTCGGCAATTTGGCAAGACCAGATCTCAAAATAAAAATAAAAAGTGTTGGGTAAAAGCACTCCTGGGTTAGATCCCCAATACAAAATAAACAATGAGTCAATAACACTTCTTTATCGGCATTCCCCCTGGTATTCTTAGCATCAATAATAATGATGCTTCATTATTTTTGAAGTTGATAAGCTTTTCCATTTCTTCTTTGATGTATCCTTCTCGATATATATATATATTTTTTTTATTTTTATTTTTATTTTTTGGTACCAGGGATTGAACCCAGCTGCTATCACTGAGTTACATCCCCAGCCCTTTTTATTTTGAGACAGGGTCTCACTAAGTGGATGAGGCTAGGCTCCAACTGCCTAGTAGCCGGGATTACAAGCATGTGCCACTGGGACGGCTCCTAATCCTATTATAAATATTCTCAGGGTCCAGCCAGCGTCCTCTGATTCGTGTTGTAGTGTCTAAAACGTATTTGCCAAAAGGCTTTAGCGGCAGGGTCTGGGCAAGTCAAAATCTTTCTGCCCCATCTTCCCAACTGGTAGCCCGCAGAGAACAGAACCAGATTATCCAGGCTCCTTTCGGCTCTTCAGCTCACGAAAAGCTCGCTGAAAATGTTCCGTGGCGACTGATCACCTTCAAATTGCAGCTGAAAGCCCCTCTGGAAAGCATCCCCTACCTAATCCCCGCGGACTCCTCTGCTCCCCCAGGCTTGAGATTTAGGAATGCAGTGGATGCCAAAGTAATCGTCAGCAGCTGGGCTTGCCCCGGTCACGGGAGAAAGCACTCGGGGCGAAAAGGCAGCACGGTGGACCGGGAGCATCCCCGGCCTGTAAAGTGCGCTCCACCGTAAGCTGACGGTGCTCGCCGCACGACCGAGCGCACACCGAGGTGAGAGCTGGAAAAGGCCCCAGGAGGAAGCAAAGCTAACTTCAGGAGGGTCGTTTAGTTCCGCAGGTTCTGCTTTTGTCACTGTGCTAACCCCGAGCCACAGAAAGGGTGACATTAGGTGACAATTGGCCTCGCACCCACGCCCAGCAGGTTCAATCCCGCACCTTTCGAATCCGCTCCCCATCCTCGGGCGCACCCGGACCCTCACTCCCCGCTCCAGCAGCAGGCGTAGGTTATCCCGGGGTGGGAGGCACCCAAGCGCCCCCAGCCCGTGCAGCAAGCGATCGCCCCCGCGCCGCGCCGCCCGGCCCGGCCCCGCGCACCTTGCTCTTCACCTCCATGGTGCCCAGGCAGCCGCTGCCTGCCCCGTGCCGGTGGCTGCGGTTCATGCCGAGGCGCGGCCCGCGGAGGCCTTCTCGGGCCGGCCGCCGCTCAGGAGCGCGGTCAGCGAGTGCGCGGCCGGCGGCCTCGGAGCGCGGCTGCGGCCCGGGCGCCTCGTCACAGGCACCTGCAGAGGGGGCGGCCGCGGCTTAGGCGGACCGTGCTCAGCTCGGCTCGGCGCGCTGCTCACGCGGCGGGACCGAGGGTCGCTCTGGCCGTGCGGCGGGCTGAGACCCGGCTCCCTCCCTCTGGGCTTCGGGGGCGGCGGCAGCCACTGCGGAGGAGGAGAGGGCGGAGCAGAGGCCACTGGCGCCGCAGCCTCGCTCTCGGCCTCCTCCTCCGCGAGCCCGCGCGCGCACGCACCCGAGCAGGCCGGAGTCGCGGCGCGCGCGCGCGCTCACCTGCCGCCCCCGAGCTGCCTCGGCCGCTCGCGCTCCGCCCACACCCAATAGGAAGCGCGCACCTGCGCTCACAGCGCCAACCAATCGGTTCGGGCCTCGAGCGGCTCGTGGGCGGCTCGCCTTCTCCAAACCCCGCCCACCACCGTATGATTGGTCCCGGGCTTCCAGGGAGGGGCGGGATCACCTGAAGCTGTGGGCTTTCTCTACAGACCCAGCAGGAGATCTGGAAAGCGCATGCGCGAACCCTGGAGTTTCCGCCAAGGGAAGGCCTTGTAGGGAGGCCGGCCGGAAGCGGGAGCGCACCTGGTGGGGATTTAGGGATGTGAGCTTATTGCGCACGCGCGGGCGCGCGCCTGACTGCGGGCGTCCTGGGAGCTCGCGTTGCTTGGCGCGCACCGGTCGCACGCCGGTCTTTGGGGTGTCTGCGCGCTGTGGTGCGCGTTGCTGCTAGGGTTCCCCTCGCCCTCTGCTCTGCTTCCGTTTGGGACGCACTCAGCCACTCTCTGGGGTCGTTTAGGCGTCTGGCTGCAACTTTTGGTCGCAACCTTCCCGTTCTCCCGCCTCCGCAGCGGTGCTGGAGCGCACCTCCGGGCTCTCCCGGCCTGCGTTTTTCGGAAGAGGCCGCACCTCCCTCCCCTAGATCCGTCAGGTCGGGCGGGGCCAGGTGGGCGCCGCGGGAAGGAGCGTGGGCCGAGCCCGGGTGGCGCCGCGCAGGCCCGGGCCTCCCGAGGACTTCAGGTCGGCCTCTCGGGCTCTCTGCACCTAGCGCCTGCCCCCTCCAGCCATTTCTTGGCCGCTGTTGCCACAAGCGCCAGCCTCTGGATTGTGTTCAGTTCCCTTAGAGACTGAGCTGTCCCCGGATAACCACACACAACCCTCTAACGCCCCAGGCTGGGACTCTCGCACCGACCTGTTCTCTTGGCCCCGGGGAGGCCGGAGAAGATTGCAGATTATGGCTGAGGACACTCGCAGGTCCCCTACCCACCCCACCCACCCCCGAGGGCTCCCCTGGGACTACTCGTCCCAGAGCTGCTGAAACCTGGGAGCCAGGACAGGGCTGGCGCTGGGGACGAGCTGCAGAGGGTGGCATGGGGTCCTTCATTTCCACCGACTCGCCCCTCACCGCCCTGGCCGCTGCACACGCTTGCTAACACTTGTACCCCACCTGCTCAGCTTGTGACAAGTTCCGTTTTTCCCATTTTTCATTGTGCACCAGAATTTTGTGCGTCAACTGCCTCCACCCCGATCAAAAACTCCCCGGGCTGGGGCCACCTGCGCTTTGCGCGCAGTGAGCATGTGACACCGAGTCTGTCAACAGATGTGTCTGTGGTGTTGGGATACCTTTGCTCCCTGGGTTCAAAGGTGAGGAGCCTGTCTTTCCCCTGGAGGATTCCGAACACCAAATGCTTGTAGAAGATTTTAGGGCGTGTCAGGCCATTCGGTGGCCGTACCAGTGGACAGGATACCTTGCAAACTGAATAATAAGACTGCCTTCCCACCCCCGGATAGCGAGTACTGATGGTTCAAACCCACCTGGAAATCAGGCGCGGAGTTGTGCTGGGCAGCCCTGGGCCTGAAGCTCTTTAACTGTTTGGAGTAGTACAGCAGTTCTCAACTTTTTTAGTCTCAAAACCAAATTGACACTATTAAGAATTATAGAGGACCGCAAAAGTATTTTGTTATGTGTGCTGTATCAATATTTATCATTAGAATTAAAACAGACGAGTTTAAAGCACAATACACAAGCACACATTCCAATAACCTTTACCATGATGACGTCATTACATGTCATGTCCCTTCTGGAAAACTCCATTGTACACTTGTGAGGCAGCAGGGATGAGGGAAAAAACGACATCTTCGTATTACGAAAACAGTTTGGCCTTTCCAACCCACTCAGAAGGTCCCAGGGACTTCAGTGGATCCCTGCAGCACACCACAGACTAGAAGAGTTGTTAGAACCTTTAGGGTCTCCTCCTGCCTCAGTTGCCCCCCTCTTCTGGTTCAGGGCCCACGCCTAGGAGCCAGGCCCAGCTCTGGTGACTGGTGTTGGTGGTTGAGTTTTATCACTGTTATCGGCGGATTTATCAGGCCTTTGAAGAAGGAAGTTGGAGAGGGCCAACGCACCTGCGTGGGCCCTGCATTCCTGGAGCTGCTGTCACATCCTCCCGCCCCGCCCCCAGGTGTGGCATCCCTCTTGTGGACTTTCCTTTGTAAACAGGAGGGCCAGGTCAGAGCTTCCTGGATCTCCTAAGCAGAATTGACTCCGAGGCCTGCGTCACCCGTATGCCTGGGTTGTGTAAGGAAGGAATGTGAAAAATGGTTAGACGTTGATAAAGGTGTGGAGGAGGGGAGCCCTGCGTTCCAGCTGGAGCTGTTAACGGGCTAAGCTTGTTCACCAGGCCTGAATTTCACCCTTTCTGGAGAAGTGTGAAGCCCAGAGAAACAGCAGAGAGGATTTCTATTCTTATTCCTTCCCTTTGAAGACTGACCCTAATCTGATTTCTCTCCATCGTCCCTCCCCTCCCCCAAATCCTTAAGCTAAAGCTGAGGGAGACCTACACGTACCACGAATAACTAGTTCCATGCCTGGGAACTAGAGAGAGAGAGAAGTAAGGTATCTGACTTCATAAATTATAGGTTCCCAAAATCGTTAATCAGGAATGGGCTACCAGAGTACCACACCCACAACCCTGTCTGGCCTCTGCCCCATCTCCACCCTCTCAGAATAGTTAGTGAGGGCTGTACCTCTGCTTTATCCTCCTCCCAACATCCCTGATTTTAAGTTCTGCAAACACCCAGTTGTGTTCCTTTGAAATCTATCTCGTGGGGTAGAGAGTCCATAGTTTTCCACAATCCGTTGTCTTAGTTCACATTTTGCGTGATTCTTTTTCCTCTACCTGCTTCGGGGAGGGGTGACGAGAAGATGCACAAGGTGGGTAAAGATTTTTTCAAGGAATTTCTTTGCCAGCTCTTTTTCTCCTTGACTGCTCAAGTTTCAGTTTTAAGGGAGCTGGTTAATAATTCTTTGAAAAAGAGCTGAAGTGTATATTTATGAATCTCAGGCTACTCACCGAAGCATTTTAAGCCCTTTAGCAGAGGTGGAATTAAGTCACATGATCTGCCTTCTGGTTAATAGCTTATAATGCTTTACTAGTGGTGGGAGGGGCTGGGGTGCGGGTGCTCAAAGTTAGGGAAATGAAAGAATTCCTTTCCCGTAGGCTCTAAGAAGCCAGATGCCCTTTTAGGTAAAAACCCATCTTTGTGGGAGGCAGTGTGGGATGGGTACTGTGCCTAAGTCTTGTCCCTGGCTGGTCCTGCCCAGAATTTGCTTTCTGACCTTTCCCTCTCTGGGACTCAATTTCTCCATCTGTAAATGCAGGCACCAGATGAGATCATCTTCACAGTCCCTTCCAGCTCGGAACAGTCTACGGTTCCCCAGAGATAATGGAGATTGATCGTTATTTCAACATCACCAGGGATGAACTGGAATGAAAAGAGTAATCTTTCCATCTGGGTGGACAGACAGGCTGCATTCTTCAGCCAAAATTCTCTAGGTTTCAAGAGTGTCGATGAAGATGCTGATCATTAACATTTTTAAGAAGCCTCCCAGGTGCCAGGAACTGTGGGAAGTGCTTTTCCACAGACCAACTTATTTAATTTTAAGTTGCGTGGAAGGGCTCTGTATCTGGAGGCACTTGGGTTTTATTTGTTCGTTTAAGTCCTTGTTCTGCCCCTGGCTGCCTGGGTGACCTTGACCCTGTTCCCTTAACTACTGAGAGCCTCAGAGTCCTCCTCTGCTCTCCAGAGACAGCAGGCAGTGCCTTCCTCATCAGATAGGGACAAGGCCTGGATGAGAGGCTGTGAAGCTCTGCAAACCCCAGTGCAGTGGAAACAATATGGCCTACTAGCGCCTGGGAAGAAGTCCCTTAAAGTGAGATGGAAATGTCTACCAAACCTTTCTTTTTGTCTCTGCACAGGGTAAACCCCTTAGTGGACATCTCTCTAAGAGGCCAGGAGCAGCTTGGAGTGGTCCTGAGGAGCATGGTGCAGGCTAGATACCTACAGTCGAGTCTTGCCTGTGCCGTTTCCCAGCTGTGTGACCTCGGTCACCTTCCTAACTTCTCCGACCATCCATTTCCTCATCTGTAAAATGAGGACAATAAGAGAATTAATTGTCTTAACTCATGTACCAAGCACTTAGGATAGGGCCCGTAAACGCCACCTATTACCGTCATCTTTGCCATCTAATTATTTTTATTATTACTGCCATAATAGAATTCATTAGCATATCAAGTATTTAATAGGCCCCACGTGTGCATATAACATTGTGCTTGGCGAGGAGATAAAGAATGGGCCCCTGTGATTCCTCCATCAGCCTTTCAAGGTCCACATACAAACTGGTTCAGCAAATATCCCTTAAACGCCCACCAAGGCTCAGACAAGGAAATCAAATAGCGAAAGACAGTTTTTGCCCCCAGGGAACCTGAGTCTGGCCAAGAAGTCAGACCCATGCAGAGGGTGGTCCAGCATCGGAGGTGCTGACACTCAGTTCACCCTTCAGGGTCACATCTAGCTCTACCATCACCGAGCTGTGGACCCTTTGAGGGTCTTAATGATGCTTTCCTGCAGGGTGAAATGAAGATAACCTCTACCGTCTTTAACTTTTTAGATTTTGTTGAGCTGGGGGGTGGGTTTGCACAGTGTTGCCCAGACTGGACTTGAACTCCTGGACTCAGGGTCCTCCTGCTTGGCCTCCAGAGGAGCTGCCGCCTGGCTCTCTGCCTTCTTTGACTTAATGATATTTATCAAATGCCTACTGCGTGTCAGTGTAAGGTAGGTAGGAAAAAAGGACGCCGTAGGGGGGAAGAAAAGACAAAAGCCCTGTCCTCTATAGCTCACATTCCGGGTGGCAGAGACAAAACCCAAATTAGTGAGAATAAAGGGTGTGTAAGCATGAGAGCCTGGGAGGAATCAGAGCAGGGGTGATGGGCGCCCCAGCTGGGGAGGAGGAGTGGAGGGAGGAGATTGAAAGCAGGTGGCTGGACTGGCCTCTGGGAACCTGGAGGTGCTGAGCAGCCGCGTTTCTAGGGTTTGGGGAAACTTTCCAGGCGGGGTTGGGGACGGGTGGAGAATTCAGGAGATAAAGCCCCCCTGGTGCCTGGCACATGTAGGGGCTCTCAGGGAAGCACCAGCTGCTATTTTAAGCTATTGCTCAAAGTCCAGGCCAGGGTGCGAAAGAGGAGAGGTGGGAGCAGGAGATGACTAAGTCAGCTTCGGTGGGGGCTGGAGAGCTTCCCGGCGGAGTGACTGGCTGCAGCCCGGCACGAATGAGTAGGAGTCTGCTGGAGGCCGGGGCATTCCAGGGGGAGGGAGTGCGCAGGCAAGGCGTGGGGTCCTAGGGGTCGCAGCGGGGGGCTCCGGAGTCAGCCAGGGGCGGGGGGCGGGGGAGGCTGGGGGTGCTGCTCGGGGATGCAGCCTGGACAGTATGTGGAAAGCAGCTAGGGAATGGCCTCCCAGGCTGGTGTGTTGTTTTTGCTGGAGACTCCTCAAATGTTTAGAACTGGGGGTGGAAAGAATCGGATTTGTGCTTTAATAAGATGTGGGGAGGAGGCAGGCACTCCAGGGGCAAGCTAATGAGTCCCGCAGAGCGAGTGTGATTAAATGGCTGGATGGGCCGGTGGCCTGTGGGATTAGGGAGGGGGCGGGCAGCCCTCCATCTCTCTGTCCATTCATTCAGCCCATTTTTATCTATTGAGGGCTAGCTATGTGCTGGGCACGAGCCAGACGCTGGGCTACGCTGGTTAACAAAACTCTTCACGCAAGGGGATGCAGCGGTGGCGGCTCAGTGGTTGAAGCGCTTGCCTGGCATGTGCAAGTTCCTGGGTTCAAACCTCTGCACCACGTACACAACTATGTGTCAGAGACAAAGGCCAGATGGAAAATTTAAAAATTGATTCTCTCTCTCTCTCTCTCTCTCTCTCACACACACACACACGCCCTCTTTGAAAACAAAACAAAAAACAAAAACAAAATTGTTCACACCAAAGAGTGACCCAAATCTGGGAGAATGCTACCAACCCCACTGGCTTTATGGCCCAGGCTGGGACCAGGTAGGTACTGCCAAGGATAAGAGCTCAGGTCCTTGGGCTGAGTAGCACAAGGCTTCACAGTGGGCGGACCTTCTGATTCCTAATAGAGTCTGAGCTCTCTTATGTGGCACTTCTGATATTTAGCAACTTGGGGCTGGAGTGGTAGCTCAGCGGTTACAGCGGTTACAGGGCTTGCCTCTCATGCACAAGGACACAGGTTTGAACCCCAGCACCAACAAAGTGTCAAAGTGTTGGAGCAACAAAAGCCACGTGAAAAACTAAATAAAATTGATTCTCTCTCTCTCTCTCTCTTTCACTGTCCCTCTCTTTAAAAAAAATAAAAAAATGTTAGCAACTGATGGAATGGGATTCAGTGATTGGAGTGAGTCCAGAGAGGAGTGTGTGTGCATATTCTGCTTAGGACTGACTGCGGAGAGCTCTCAGCAGGTGACAGGTAAGGACTATAAGGCCTTGGCTGGCTTGGGGGAGGGGGTGTTTCCAGGCAGAGTAAAGAGCAGGTGTGAAGTCTCAAGGGTGTGTTTGAATAACTAAAGCCCAGGCACCCGGTGTGCTTCAGTGACAGAACTCTTGCCTAGCATGCAAGAGGCCCTGGGTTCACTCCCCAGCACCAATCAATCAATCAATAAATAGGAAAATCCAAGGCCCGGTGCAGGGAAGCATACCTGTAATCCCATTTCCTCCGGAGGCTGAGGCAGGAAGACCGCAAGCAATCGTGGGCAACTTAGTCTGTCGTCTCAAAAAATTTTTAAAAAGAGCTGAGGGGGCTGGAGCGGTGGCTCGGCAATTAAGGTGCTTGCCTGGCATGTGCAGGTACACGGGTTCAAACCCCAGCACCCAGGTACACAACTGTCAGAGCAATGATACTCATGTGAAAAACTCAATAAAAACTGATTCTCTCTCTCTCTCTCCTCTCACTGCCCTTCTCTCTTTAAAAAACAAACAACAAAAAAAAAAAAACAAAAAAATTGAGGATGTAGCTCAGTGGTAGAGAACCCATGGATTCTGTGTTTAAAAAAAAAAAAAAAGGAAAAGAGCCCCGGCCTGGAGCTTTGAATGAAGGAGAAAGGCTGGGCAGGGCCACGCGGGGTCCAGCAGGCGTGAAGGAGAGTTCGGGTTTATCCTGAGCAGTGAGAAGCCATCCTCAGTACTTAGAAATAACCTGAAGGTCTGTGGCATCTGAAGATAGATGGAGACCAAGGGGGGATCTGGGCAGCAAGAACAGGGGCTTGTGCAGAGGCTGAGCAAGCTGCAGGCAGGAGGTAGGCAGCGCCCGGAGCAGGAGGTGACATTGGAGCAGGGAGGTTGGCACTCTTTTACAGGGGTCATCGAGCAAGATCTTTAGCCTCCTATGCAGATTTTATCTCCCAGGCAGAGTGTCCCCAGTGTACCTGAGGAAAAGAAGCCCATTAAACAGGAAGCTTTCAAACATCCTCCCCGGGACCTCACCTCTAACCAGGGGCAGCTCACCACTGAGCCACATCCGCAGTCCTTACTTTTTAATGTGACACAAGGTCTTGCTAGATTGCTGAGGCTGGCCTCAAACTTCTGGTGCTCCTACCTCGGCCTCCCAAGTCTTTGGGATTACAGGTGCGCACTACTGCACCTGGCAGGAACCTGTAATTTTAATGAATGTCATATTTATTCTGACCTGTGAGTAAATTTGGGAAATGCCGATGTCAGCTCAGGAGTCATCGCTGGTTTCTGACTTGGAGGTTAGAAGCTGGTGTTCTGAGATAGGTTTGAGGAAAGCAAGTTTACGTGTGTGGACTTGAGACTGTGAAGGTCTGGATCTAGGATGTGGATGGGAACTATCTTAATTTCCCAGCTGCAGTAACAAAGTTCAGAGCCTCCTTGGGGGGTCACGTCCTGATCAACCAAATTGGAAATATTGCAATTGGAACTTGCAATTGGAACATGCATTGAGCACAGTTCCCCCTCTGCTTACCCACAGTGCACCGGAGGGCAGGGTGGTTCAGGCTGGCCCCTGTGATCGTGGGGGACCGGGAGCCGTTCCTTGCTGCCTAGCATGAGGAGGCACTATCTTTTTTTTTTTTTTTTAAAGAGGGAGGGACAGTGAGAGAGACAGAGAAAGAGAGAAACAACTTTATTGAGTTTTTCACATGGCCTAAGTTGCTCCAACACTCAGTTGCGTACGTGGTGCTGGGGTTTGAACCTGGGTCCTCGTGCTTGCCAGGCAAGCGCCGAAACCTCTGAGCCACCGCTCCAGCCCCGAGGAGGCACTATCTTAAGAGACTGCTAGCCTTCGAGAAATTAAGATCCGAAAGTCAAAGTGTGATTCCTACTGAGTGGATGGCTTTCGAACCAGCCTGAATCACGGGCCACCGGTCGGGCACCCTGAACAACGCAGCTGTGTGCTCTCAGCTCTGGAGCCAGCCAAGTCTGAAACCAAGGTGTTGGTAGGGCTGGTTCCTTGTGGAGGCTCCCAGGGACAGGCTGTTCTGGTCCCTGTGCCCCAGGACAGGGCCTCTCTGCTGGCTTCTGGTGGTTACCAGCAATCGTTGGCTTGTGGCCAAATCACAGTCTCTGCCTCCCTCGCTACATGGCGTTCTCCTGGCCTCTCTGTGTCTCTTTGTATCCCTTTGTGTAAGGACTCCAGTGATTGGCTCTAGGGCCCACCCTGAGGACCTCATGTTCACGTTTGCAAAACCCTCGTTCCAGATAAGGTCACGTTCACAGGTACTGGAGGTGAAGGCGGTTCTGTGTTCAGCTGATGGGATGGCAATAATAACCATATAAATAATAACCGTATAATCGTAGCATCTGTTCTCCAGCATTCCATCCTCTACCGCCGGGGTTCACACAAACACCCTCATTCTCCACACGCGTGGCCGAGCTCACATGACCCTCACGGGAGCAGGACCTTGGCTAGAAAGCAAAGTTGGGGCAGGAGAAGGAAGAAGAGACAACAGAATAAAGAAGTGCTTGGAGCAGGAACCCTGAAGTCATCCTTGGGGTCCAGGCCTGCTCCTGCCACCAGCAGAACTGAGTGGGTCTCCTTGGCACAATTTCCTTATCTGTGAAATGGCACCTACTCCTTGCGTTTGTCATGAGAATCCAATGAGATTGATTTATTCATTTATTTATTTATTGTACCAGGGATTGAACCCAGGGGTGCTTAACCACAGAGCCACATCCCTGGCCCTTTTTAAAAAAATTTTTTTTTTTTTTTAGTAAATTCTTTTTTTTTTTTAATTAAAGAGAGAGGGACAGTGAGAGAGACAGAGAAACAGAGAAACCACTTTATTGAGTTTTTCACATGGCTTTCGTTGCTCCAACTCTTAGTTGTGTACTTGGTGCTGGGGTTTGAACCTGGGCCCTTGTGCTTGCCAGGCAAGCGCCAAAACCACTGAGCCACAGCTCCAAACCCTTTTTTTTTTTTTAAATTTTGAGACAGAGTCTTGTAGGTTGCTTAGGGCCTCTGTAAGTTGCTGAGGCTGGCTTTGGACTTGCAATCCTCCTGCCTCAGCCTCCCGAGCTGCTGGGATTACAGGCATGAGCCACCGTGCCGGGCTGCGATGAGGTATTTGTAAGAGGTTTGACGTGGTGCCTACTACCCAGTAAGCTCTCAAATAATTGTCACCGGGCTAGGAGAGCAGCTCAGAGGTAATAGCACTTGCTAGTGTGAGTGAGTTCAAACCCCATCACAAGAAAAAAAATGCTGTATGAAACTCATGTTCTTCAAATACTAAGAAAAGGGAAGAAATGGTCGGATGAGCGAGAAACCAGCACGGACACTGCTGCAGGGCAAGGAGAGCGACTTTTTTCCTTCTTCTGCTTTGCTTTTTGTTTGTTTGTTTTGGTTCTGTGGCTTGAGCCCAGGAGCACTTTACCCCAGTCCTTTTCATTTTATGAATTTTAGACACATAAAAGAACTTTAAGTTGCTGTGGGTCTCACAGAGTTGTCCAGCCTGGCCTTGAACTTGGGATCCTCTAGCCTCAGCCTCCCACATTGCTGGAATCACTCAAACTTGGGATCCTCTAGCCTCAGCCTCCCACATTGCTGCAATCATTCGAACTTGGGATCCTCTAGCCTCAGCCTCCCACATTGCTGGAATCACTCGAACTTGGGATCCTCTAGCCTCAGCCTCCCACATTGCTGGAATCACTGGCACCGCCACCACCACACCCCTCCAGTTGCCAGCAAGTCAGCAAGGTGAAGAGGGAGAAGGAGCTGGAGGCCCCCTGAACAGCCCTTTGTCTGATACCTAGGGATCCTCTTCCTAATCATCCTGGGAACCTTGGGGAGTGCAGTGTCAGGATCGCAGAAGGAATAAAAGGCGCATTGCAAGTGCACATGGGAGCTAATGCTGAGGAACGGGTGGTGGCTGGGGACAGCCCTGAGGGGCAGGCACAGGTGCTGTTCCGCCAGCAACCTCCCTTATCAGCCTTCTCAGCTTCAGCCCTGCAGACTGTTCACCTGCACAAGGCCAGGGACGCAGGGGTCACTCTCCGTTGACAGAGAAGGGAACACAGAACTCACCCAGCCTTACCCAGAGGAGTGGCAGCTGGGTCGCAGAGCCCGCCCACTACGCTGCCTTCTGCAGGGCCCAGCGGTTGCAGGGCTGGGCTTAGAGCTGTTTCTCCGTTTATGAGGAATGTCACCCTGCAGGAGGCCGAGAGCGGACCTGGGCCCTTCCCCTGCCCACCCCACAGGTAAGAGTCAGAAAGACGACACCCTCCAGGGGACCCGGCCACAGCCTCAGAGTCTGATCAGAGTTCCTCGGGGGACTCTGTAAGGAGGAGGGAGAGTGGTTAACCATGAAGAAGAGTTTCCAAAATGAAAATAAACTCACAAACAACCCAGCTTAGGAGATCCAGGGACTTAACTTGATTAAGTTCAACATTAAGGAGGGGAGAACAAAATCATTTATAGAAGGCATGTGTCCCTCAGGAGACACTTAAGAAGTGGACATATTTTTAAAATCTTCAGGGAGTGCCAAGTTTATGTAAAATTATACCGGTGGTGACAGAGGCTTGAGAACAACAACAAAGCCAGCCAGAGGTGGTGCCCGTGACTCTGGGCTCTTGGGAGTCAAGGGAGGGACCTGGAAGCCAGGGCCCAGCAGGGGAGCTGCTCCAGGGCCTGGCCCCCTGCCCCTGAGAGCTTGGACAGCGGCCTCCCTGCTCTGATTTGCCTCTAAGATGGACCCTGGGTTCAATTCCCCAGCATCAGGAAAAAAAAAAAAGCATTCTTGTCCGCCATGGTCCTGGGGAAGCTGAGACAGGAGGATCGCAAGTTGAAGGCCAGCTGCAGCCATTTGGCAAGACCCTGTCTCAAAACGAAAAATAAAAAGGACCCGGGAATATAGCTCAGTGGATCAATCCCCAACACCAAAATAAATACATCAGAAGTAAAATAGGGGCTGGAGCGGTGGCTCAGAGGTATCACGCTTGCCTGGCAGGCACGAGGACATGGGTTCAAACCCCAGCACCACGTACACAACAGAGTACAAATGAAAAACTAAATAAAATTAATTCCCTCTCTCTCTCACTGTCCCTCTCTCTTAAAAAAAAAAAAAAAGAAAAGAAAAGAAAAGAAAGAAAAAAGAAAGAGGGACAGAGAGAGAGGGGATCAGTTTTTATTCATCTTTTCACGTGGAGTTCCTTGCCCCACCTCTGTTGTGTTCTAGGTGCTGGGGTTTGAGCCCATGTCCTCGCGCATGCCAGGCAAGCGCTGTAACCCCCGAGCCACTGCCCCAGCCCCAGCCCCGGAAGAACATTTTTAAAGAAATCAGATGTCATTTCTCTAATTCCAGATCTGTTTGTTTCTGGAAAGTGCCATGGGAATTTTTGAAATGGAGCAAAGTATGCCCAGCAGCCTTCCTGATAAGGGAGTGTTTCCTTCTGTTCAAAGGCAAACGCTGGAAGGTGGAGGTGTTTCCCACCCTGAAGGGCTTTAGGGCCCACTCCAGCCACCGGCCTCCTCCTCCTCACCTGCTCAATTTCACCTCACCTCAATTTCACCCCCACTGAGAAAGCTGCATTCGAGAAAGTCTCCAATCACAACCGCCAAACTTACAACCTTCCTGCCTGTGGCCTGTGCCCGATTAGCAGCTCAGCGGGCTAAGGTCATTACTGGCAAATGGCTCTTTTGACTTGTGCATGAACCTGAACAGAATTTTTCATTGTTTGTTGGTCAGTTCCATAATCTGGGAAAAGGTCTTCCCAGCTCCACCTTTACCATCAGGGGCCTGAGCGTGTACTCCCAGCAACTTGGGAGGCTGAGGCAGGAGGATCGCAAGTTTGAGGTCAGCCTCAGCCACTTAGCAAGACCCCAGCACAAAATAAAAAAGACCTGTGGATGTAGCTCAGTGGCAAAGCACCCCTGGGTTCAATCCCCTGCACTAACAATAAAGAAGTGGAGAAATAAAGAAAATCAGGCCGTGAAGGTCTAGTGATGTGAGTCCCAGGCTCTTAGCTTGTGAATGGCTCTGAAGCAGGGCAGGCTCCGGGCCGCCTTCTTCCTGAGCCTTCCTCATGCCCACTCACCCAATCATTGGTGGTGATTCATTCACACAGCCCTGGAGCACGCCCAGCCCTACTTACACATGCGGTGTGAAAAACCAGTTTGATCCCCCCCAATTTCCGTCCAGGTCTGACACTTCTGTAAAATACCATAAACGTGATTACCAGAAAAACGTAATTTAAAAACCCAAAGCCCCCTCTCATTTTGCTTTTTACTTTCAGTGCTGGGGATTAAATCCAGGGCCTCGTGTGTGAGGCCCATGCTCTGCCACTGAGCTGCAACCCCAACATTAAGAAATTTACTTTATTTGATTATTATTATTATTAATATTATTTAGTACTGGGAATTGAAGCCAGAGGTGCTTAACCACTGACCCACATCCCCAGCCCTTTGGGGGGTCTTACTAGTTGTTTAGGTTCTAAATTGCTGAGGCTGGCCTCAAACTTGCGATCCTCCTGCCTCAGCCTCCCAAGTCACTGGGATTACAGGTGTGCACCACTGCACCCAGCCTACTATTTTTATTTTTTTAAGACAGGGTGTTGCCAAGTTTGACAGGAGAGAAAATCGAAGCCACCAGCCTCTCCTTTTCAAGGCTGTTTGTACTGTACCTGTGATTGAACCAATGTGCTCCCACACAGTCCCATGAGGACACATCACATTGTGTTGCAGTTGACCTCAAGCAAAATGGCACTCAAAATGTGATCTGTAGAATCTTAAATTAAAAAGCTGCATTTTGATCCAAGAGTGTAATTCTGTAATTCAGGAGGCTGAGGCAGGAGGAACTCAAGTTTGAGCCCAGCCTTTGCAACACGGCAAAACCCTAACTCAAAAAAAGAAAATTAAAGATTTAAAATCACATTTTAAAAAAAGCAGGAGGTACAGTGCTTGCCCAGCATGCTCAAGGGCTTGGATTCAATCCCCTGTCTAAAAATAAAATATAAAAAGGTGTGCATCACCCAGGACTGGTGATGCACACCTGTGATCCTAGTAACTCAGGAGGCTGAGGCAGGAGAATCACAAGTTTGAGGCCAGACTTGGCTACTTAGCAAGATCCTAAGCAACTTAGTAAGACCCTGTCTCAAAATAAAAAGTAAAAATTGCTGGGAGTGTAGCTCAATGGTAAAGCAACACCCCCCCCCCCCGCCAAGAAAATCACCTTAGATAAGGGGTTTATATATTCACTTTTCATAGCATTCATGAAAACAATTTAATTTGTATTACACAAGTCTTTTGTAGGGGAAAAGGCTCCCCTCACGCTTCCTTCTTTTATTTATTATGGGCTCCTCCATACATTTTTTTTTTAAATAAAGAGAGAGGGACAGTGAGAGAGACAGAGAAAGAGAGAAACAACTTCATTTAGTTTTGCACATGGCTTAGTTGCTCCAACACTTAGTTGTGTACGTGGTGCTGGGGTTTGAACCCGGGTCCTCGTGCTTGCCAGGCAAGCGCCAAAACCGCTGAGCCACCGCTCCAGCCCCAAACTCATGATCTTTTTACCTCGGCATCCCAAGTAGGGTTACAGGCGTGTGCCACTGCATCCGGCTGGGAGTTTGATCTAATTGAGGTCAGAGTTTCACTTAACACTGCGTAGTGTAGTTTGTCCTCACGGTGACATACAGAGGTGATGTTCCGTGCATTAGCAGGTCACGTGGCAGTATTCCACGGACACTCCCACACGTGAATCTCTTCTGAACTCTGCTTCCTAGAGATCCCTGCAGTCTGTTTCTGTTAATGGGTTGCTGTTCCTCTGATCTTCCAGGATTACAGCTTCATTTCTAAACCTTGCTTGCCCTGTGTCCACTGAATTGCCTTTCAAGGTGATTCAAGATGGCAGATGACAGGTCCTTGTCACGCAGCCGCACCCACCAGCCCTCAGGTGAGACCCTCACACCTCCTACCGGAACCAAACCCACATCCAGCAGGTCGCTGTGGGGCTGGTGCACACCTACAATCCCGGTGACTCAGGAGGCTCAGGCAGGAGGATCACATGTTTGAGGCCAGCCTCAGCAACTTAGTGAGACCTTGTATCAAAATTAAAAAATAAAAAAGGGCTGGGGATTGTGGCTCAGTGGTTGAACACCCCTGGGATCCATGCTGATTACCAAAATCAAAACCCAACAAAACAAATTCATATCCTGAAGTCCCCATCTGGGGTGCTATAGCCAGAGTCACACATCCCTTCTCTGTCTCCCCCTGCCCCACCCCCAGCCAGTTGGGTGCCACCCTGCCCCTCCCCTGGTTCCACTCAGCGCTCTCCAGGGTCTGGTCCCTCCCGCTCTGGTTTCTATAATCATGGCTGCACTGTTCATCTTTATAGCCATGATGTCACCCAGCTGTCACGCACAGAGGTAGGAGCTATAATTACACTCTATGTATGGGTGAGGAAACCGAGAGCCAGCAGGGTGTTGTGACCATCCCAGGGCCACACAGCAGGGAGGAGGTGCTGTTGGGATCCGAAGTCCTGTGTGTCTTACATGTATTTCCAAACCGTGTCCTGGTGTCTCCCCGGGACCCGTCAGAAGTGGCCACATCTCTGTCTTAGGAGGATCCACGCAGTTTCCCTTCAGAACCTTGGCAGCGTGGGAGCTTCCGCTCGCCCCCGGGACGCAGATCGGATGGGCAGGAACAAGGCTCAGCCACCCACCAGGCTGTTGTGAATCACCTGGGCCACGCGGGCTGCGGGCTCAGTAAGAACTCAGCCTCTGCCTTTCGTTCTTACCCCGTGTCCCCTCCCAGAGGCTGCATGGAAAATGGCACTGTGTTCAGGCTGAAGAGGAGCCTGAGTTCTCAGAAATCCACACAAAAGGAAAAGAGCAGTGATGGAGACACACCTGCCCCGTTAGTCCTAGAAAACAGCAAATCTGAGCTGATCTCTCGCCTCTTAGACACCAATGCGAACACTGTGCATTTTTATTAATTCATCAATTTTTTGAAGTATTGGGGGTTAAACACAGGGATGCTCTACCACTTAGTTATACCCACAGCCCTTTTATTTTTCTGAGACAGGGTCTTGCTAAATTGCTGAGGCTGGCCTCAAATTTGGGATCCTCCTGCCTCAGCCTCCTGAGTCACTGGATTTCTGGAGTGTGCCACCAGACCCAGCTCTCGGTCATCTCTCTATATATACATATATATATATGTATTTCCCCCACCCAGCACTGGGGATGGAACCCAGGGGAGCTCTACCATTGAACTATATCCCCAGTCCTTTTTTATTTTGCGACCTTAGTAAGTTCTTGCTAAGTAGCTGAGGCTGGCCTTGAACTTGCGATTCTCCTGCCTCCCAAGTCACTGGGACTATAGGCGTGTGCCACGCACCCAGCTTTTTGCTATTTTCCCAGCAGCCTCTTCTCGGGTCTACTTCTATCTGGCACTGCGGTAGATTCTCCACAGTAAGCCAGGGTTCCAGCAAACACTCAGTCACATCACGTCCTCCGCGCCAAAGCTCCTAGCCTCTCAGGCAGTGCCCAGCTCCTGAGTGGTGGCCCGAATCCGCCCTCCCTTAGCCTCGCCTCCTGCCACCCTCCAGGGCCTCTGGGCTTCCCTCTGCCACTTCCTGACCCCTTTCCTTGCTTCCTTTGTGTTTGTCCCTCCCCGGCCTGCGAGCTGGAGGAAGGCACAGACTCCCTGCTTTTCTCTAATGTGTAGAGCAGCTCTGCAGGTAGTCACGAGGTGACCAAGGTGACCAGGTGACCGCAGCATCCAGGGACTGTGCCCCGCGGCTCGAGGAGGACGGGAGATCAGGCTGAGCACTTCCTTCCTGCACAGAGAGCTCCTGTTTGTGTTGCTGCTGTAAACAAACGTCCCGCGCGGCCTCCATACACGGGATAATGAGCCGCCACGGTGCCAGTCGCTTCCCCGTCCTGCTTAATAACTGCCTGAGGGTTTCCTCCACCTGAACACGTGCGGAGCTGCCGGAACAGCCCCCTGGCGCACGCAGAGCCCCTCGGCCTCGGTCACTGGCTGATCTGATCTCTGTGGTTCTGGAGCCCTGGGCTGTGCTACCTGCAGGCCGCACTGCAGGTGCAGGGCAGGGCCCCAGCCCGGTGCTGGAAGCACTCCTGAGACCAAACGCCTCCACCTGCACAGCTCACCGCACCTGGCACGTCCACACCCGCAGGCTGGACCCCGGGTGGGATGCAGAGGCCTGCAGCGGGGAGATGGGCTCTGTTCCTCCCAGGACGGGAGCAGGTAGGTTCCGCAGTCTGCCAGGCTCACCACCTGGCTCTGTGGGGACACCCTCCGCCTGGTGGCTGGGAGCCCTTCCTGTCCCTATTTAAAAGGAAGACACAGGTTCAGCCCAGTGGCTGGGGGCTCTTCGTGTCCCTATTTGAAAGGATGACACAGGCCGGATGAGCTGAGGAACTTGTCCCTGGTCACCCAATCACCAGCCTCACCTGGACATTTGCATCACTGGGGCGGGGGAGGCAGAGGCCCTAATCTGCCTTTTTAAAAAATGGTATTGGGGTCGTAACCCAGGACCTGGTGCATGCTAGCCACAACATCTGCCTGTAAGAGCCCCTGTGGCTGTCCCAATCCTCAAGCAAGTTCAGAAACACCCAGCCTGCTGGAAAGGGCTGGATAATCAGGGGAACTAACTTTGCGAGTGAATTCTGCTGTTCTTGGGCTGCCACTCTTCTTGTCCCTCTGGCAGGATCCCTTGGGTGTGCCAGCTTGAACCAGCTCTCAGGTGGAGGCAGCGAGGGACAGTACTGGGCGTGAGTCCCAGGCCACTTTCCTCCTTCTTAAAAGTCCCACTCATCCCCAGCCAGGCACGCACCTCCACCGCTCTCACCCCTTCCTGCCCACTTCTTTCCTTTTGAAAACATTTTAAGACTTTTTCCATGGCTGCTAAAGTCATGAGGTAATGATCCAAGTAGATTTTTAAAAAATGCATTGTATAAAAGAAAGATTCCATGTCAACAAGAGCAGTTCAAACAGAATGAGAGAAAAATCCAACAAATAGTAGAGCCGGGCCAGGGAGTGTGAGAGGCAGAAAGCATCCAAGTCGGTTATCACTGGGCGCTGTCACCGCACAGCCACGCTGCGGTCACAGATTCCGGTCTCTGGCGCCCCCACTCCAGCTCCACCCCCTACCGCGACAGGAGTTCTCGGTCACATTCCTCTGCTGTAGTGGATCCCGGTTTCTGGGTTTCTGAACACCCAGCGCAATCCCGAGAGAGGGAGTTGTAGGAGGAGTGTGTCATAGCGGGGCGGGAGGAGAGCCTCAGCTTCCAGGAGAATGACGTAGGGACTATAAAATGCAATCCGGCAGAAGTCGTTTCTTGCAGCTCTGATCAGACCTGGCTGTACCTGACAGCAGTTATCTCCCTGGCGTGGACCCAGCCCTCCTGCGACGGCCTTACCTCGTCTGCAGTACTTCCGAGGGTCTGCTCTGCCTTTCTCCGGTGTCTTCTCCACAGTGCTCTTTCTATCGCTGCTGGGATGCCTAAAACCATCCAGGGCTCCAGAGGAGTCTGAGGTTCAGATCAGATGTCCACACAAGCCATGGTCCCCGAAGAGCAAGGCTCTGCCATCTCTTTGACTTTGTCTTGGTTTGTTTGTTTTATGAGATCTAATTTAAACATCATAAACTCATTTATTAAAGGAACAGGGAACTGGGCGTGGTGTCCCATGATTGCAATCCCGGTGACTCAGGAGGCTCAGGCAGGAGGATCACAAATTGGAGGCCAGCCTCAGCAACTGAATGAGACCCAGTCTCAAAATAAAAACTAAGAAGGACGAGGGGTAAAGCTCAGTGGTAAAGCCCTTGGGTTCAATCCCCAGGACTATAGTAAAGGGATGTAGCTCGGTGGTGGAGGTGATGCTTACCATTCCCAAAGCCCTGCTTTCGGTACTTCTGATTCAGTGGTTTTTTTTTTTTTTTCCGTATGTGAGAACAAACCCGGGGTCTTGCACATGGTCGAGTGCTGTACCACTAAGCTATACCTTTAGTCCTTTTTTGTTTTTGATACCAGGGATTGAACCCAGGAGACTTAACCACTGAGCCACATCCCCAGCCTTTATTTATTTTTTATTTTGAGACAGGGTCTTGCTAAGTTGCTCAGGGCCTTGCTAAGTTGCTGAGCCTGGCTTTGAACTTGTGATCCTCCTGCCTCAGCCTCCCAAGTCGCTGGGATTACAGGCGTGCACCACACTGCACCTGGCAAATTCAGTCCTTTTCAAATTTTGTTTTGAGACCAGATCTCACTAAGTTGCCCAGGTTGGCCTCACAATTGAGATCCTCCTGCCTCAGCCTCCAGGTGTGCCTCCTTGTGCCAGGAAGTACTTCATTCCTCTCTGAGGCTGAGTCATATTCTCTGTGAACACAGAACACATCAGCCTTTATTCATCATCTACCAGTTGATGGGCGTTTTGCTTGTTTCTGCTTCCTTGCTGGTTAGGAGCGAGCTGCCATGAAGATTTCTGTTCAAGTTTGTGCAAGAACATGTGTTCTCATTCCTCTTGGGGGTGCGGCCCGGGGTGGTCTCACTGTTCAAATCGCACTTCACGCTTAACCGCGGGGAGCCTGCAGGCTGTTTCCCGCTGCGGCAGTCACCTGCAGTGACAGTGGCCTCCTGGCGGTGAGCACGCTGACCTGGCAGAGGGGGCGCTGATGCCTGGGGTTCCGACTGGATCGGTGCCTCCTTCTCTACCCTGAGCCTCACAGTGACCTCACCTATCTACCCACATAATAAACGCAGGCTCAGTAGCTCCCAGGCTGCTAATCGGAGGTGAACAGATGGACGGTGCGTACAGTGGGTTGGTTCATTTCAGTGCTGAGGATCCTCCTGAGGGGCTGGCGGGATCCCTCACCACTGCAGGTGGCAGTGATGAACGCAGGTGGGCCAGGTGCGCTGCTGCGTGGAGCGGAGGGGTCCCTGGAGCTGCTCCTCCAGCAGAGGGGACAATGCCAAGTCCAGTGAGGTCATTTCGCCCTCAGTTTACATTCCGGAAATGCAAATTCCAGGTCCTTGCATTCCAGGAAACCTCAGGGTTTATGAAAAAATCATGCAAACGCTTTCTGTGTTTCTGTCTAACCGGGGTCAGCTCCAGATTAACCTCGTGGCTCTGGGTGAGACCCCGCAGGGGCGCTTCCCTCCTCTTTCAGCATGGAAGTCACCTTAGAGAAAGGACCCCCCGCCCCGCACCGGGTGCACTCTCCCCCGAGCACCCAGGCAGCACCTTCAACACCAGGTGCCATCCGTGGATTGTCTTCAATGTCCACGTCCCTCTCTAGACACAGAGCACAGGAAGTGCACTGTGTTACTCAGCTATGTCGCTGCTGTGACCCAAAATCCTGAAGACCTCTGCACTCCTGAAGAGGAGGAAAAGTGCAGAGGTCTTAGTCCACAGAAGTTCCAGGGACCACCTCCTCCACCCTACCTGGTCCAGGAGCCACCTCCTCCACCCCACCTGGTCCAGGAGCCACCTCCTCCACCCCACCTGGTCCAGGGTCCACCTCCTCCACCCCACCTGGCCCAGGGTCCACCTCCTCCACCCCACCTGCTTGCGTCACCTGACTGGCCAAGGCTCTCAGGACCCAATCATCTCACTCATCCTCCTGCACTGTCACACGTGAGCGTGTGGGGACACCTCATATTCAAACCATGACATGTGCCTTCGTCACTTTTCTATCATTTTATTCCCCATCCTCAAAATGGTGCCTGGTACACTTTTTTTTGGTCCTGGAGATTGAACCCAGAGGTACCTGAACTCTGAGCTCTGAGCCACAGCCCCGGTCTTTTTACATTTTATTTTGAGACAGGGTCCCACTAAGTTGCTCAGGGCCTGTCTAAGTTGCTGAGGCTGGTGATCCTCCTGTCTCAGCCTCCTGCACCATCAATCCTCACCACAAATCAATCTTCCTTCCTTCCTTTCTTTGTTTCTTCCTTCCTACCTACCCTCCCTCTTTCTTTTCCTTCCCTCCTCTCTTTCTCTTTCTCTCTCTCTTTTGTTTTTTTTTTTTTTAAGAGAGAAACAACTTTATTTAGTTTTTCACATGGCTTTAGTTGCTCCAACACTTAGTTGTGTAAGTGGTGCTGGGGTTTGAACCCGGGTCCTCGTGCTTGCCAGGCAAGCGCTGAAACCGCTGAGCCACTGCTCCAGCCCCTCTCTCTCTCTTTTGAACCCAAAGACGCTCTACCACTGAGCCACATCCTCAGTCCTTCTTTAATTTTTTTAATTTTGAGACAGGGTCTCACTGAGTTTCCCAGGCTGATTTCAAACTTAAGCTCCTCCTGCCTCAGCCTCCCTAGTCCCTGGAATTTCAGGCATGCCCCCCTGCATCCAGTCACAAATATTTCTTGGATGATGACATCAGGGATCTTATTTATTTTGCGGTGTGGTGCTGGGGATGGAACCCAGGCTTCACGCATGCCAGGCAAGCACTCTGCCACTGAGCGGCCCCAAGAGGTTTTTCTCTCACCTCCTGTGTTGTCCTGGGAGCTTCCAGAGGATGTAGGAGGAGGCTCAGAGAGGGCTAACTCTCGCTTGCCCTTTTATATGGAGAGCAGTGGCCAATATTGAAAGAGAGAATTAAAGCAAAATCGGTATTGGACTCTCCATATCCCAGGAAGTGGGCTCAGACGCTTCTGATGTGCTTCAGTGCATCCTCCGGAAGCTTGTGCTGAGCCCGGGCCGCGCTGGAATTCTCCGTGTGCCTGTGATCTCGGTGGACAGCTGCTGTTTTAATGCTGCTTAAGGTTACTGCGGCTTCCGCTGCTTGTGGCGGATGAATGACCCCATGGTGTGCAGCAACAGCAGTGTGGTGGCTTCTCTGGGTGGCCCTGGGCATCTTGTAGGCTGGCCCCACTGGAGATCCTCATGTGGCTGCGGTCACCTGACAGCGCTGCCAGGGTGGGAGTGTCCCGGTGGCTTGCCCACCTGCCTGGCTGTAGTGCCACCGTCAGAGCGGGCACAGGGCTCCCTGCCACTGGTGTCCATCAGAGAGCAGACAAGACTGGCTCCTTGACCTCTCGTGGGCTTGAGGCTCCAAGAAAGTAAAAGACAGCATGTGCCCGTGAGGGCCTGCACCCAAAGTCACCCATCTGCTGGCCAGACTGCTGGCAGCACTGCCCAGGTTCAGGTAGGTGGAGGGTCAGAAGGAAGGGATGAAGACTGGGGGTTCCGGAGGCTCCGTATGTGCCCACAGCCACCTTCCTGGAGTCACACTTCTGTTCCCTGTTTGGACACCTGGGCCACTCCATGTCTTTCTCATGGGGTCCACTAGGACCCAGAGTCTCCTCTTTAGACTTGGCCTCTCCTCATCCAGGCCTGGAGGCGGAAAGGATAAGGTGGAGGGGACTGGGTAGAAACTGTTCTTTCACAGATTTTGCGCTGGCTTCCCTGATGGAATTTGCTGGTTTTTCTGTCACTTACCTTATCTTCTTCCAACTCAGCTGCAATAAAAAGTCGACGTCATGGAACATTCCAGCTGGTTCTATAGATCTGACCACCAAGTTCCTGAGGGTTGAGAGTGTGGGTCCTAGAGCCAGAATCCCGGAGTTAGAACCCATGAGCTGTGCCGGCTGGGGAAGACCCGCTGCCTTCCTTCTCCTCAGTTCCTCCTCCCTGGAAGGGGATCCTTATCCCTAGGGGCGTTGCGAGGATGGACGGGGAGTTCATGCAACCCTGGAGAGCCTGGTGCCCGTGAAAGTTAGGTCCCCAACGAGGTCCCCAACGCGAGCACCTCGCACCTGCACTCAGAAGTCTCTCTGCGGGGCTGGGGGCGGATGGAAGGTGGCTTAAGTGAAAAGCAGCTTGGACTCTCTCTCTGTGTCCTGCACAGCAACGCTCCTGGCCGGGTCTCCTCTGAGCCCTATTAAGAGGTGTTGGTGGGGGCTGGAGCTGTAGCTAAGCAGTTGCAGCGCTTGCCTGGCAGGTGGGAGGACGCGGGTTCGAACCCCAGCACCACGGACACAACGACGTTTCGGAGCAACAAAGGCCACATGAAAAACTAAATAAAATCGATTCTCTCTTTCTCTCTCTCTCTCACTGTCCCCCAGTTTTCATGGAGGCCTTCGTTGCTCCAAGACTTCATTGTGTTCGTGGTTCTGGGTTTGAACTTGGGTCTGCCGGGCAAGTGCCGTAATCGCTGAGCCACCGCTCCAGCCCCTGTCCCTCTCTCTTAAAAAAAAAAAAAGTGTTCGGACTTTCAATATAAATCATAAATCTAAACACGCAGGGGTCGGTCCACCCCCGAGCGGATTCCAGCCGGCGTGAAGCAGCCAACCCAAATAAAGCGCGCTGCAGCTGGTGTTTCCAGGGACGTGCAAACCGCCCGCGTTGCAGGGAGCTGCTTTGAAGAGCGCGCCCCGAGTGCTCCCAGCCGCCGGGCTCGAGTTGGGCACTGCGGATTCGAACAGTTTGCTAGGAATTCCTGGCAGAGAAAGGCGCACCTGGAGCGGGCAGCGGGGAGGACTGGTCAAAGGCGCGGGGTGGATTCCGCAGCGCTCCGTTGAGCCCCGCGGTTGAAGTGGCGGTGGAGAAGGGCTGGATTCCTCAGCCCGCAGAGTCATTCCGGGAATGCGAGGATTGCTTTCAACGCTGTGCTTGTGAGGAAATGACAGTCCCCACGTGGACAGCGCCAGGTCCTGGGAGAAACCCTGTGGGCACTCACGTGCGGACACTATTTACTTAACTGGATTCTGTTTCTGAAAGCATTCGGCTCTGGAGCGGTCCGGGAGGGCGCAGGGGGTCTGGGACTTTCTTTGAGGTCAGGACGTGGCCTTTGCTAAGCCCTCCAGCTGATAAGGCTCCAGATGCCAGGGAAGCTTCATTCCTCCGCTCAGCGGGTTTATGGCGCAGGCCTCTGTCATTCCAGCAGCTTCTCCTGCTCACCAGAGCTGACTTCCGACTGTCACAGTTTGGCACAAGGGACCAGAGGGCCTGGAATGAGGAGATGCATGGGTGACAGGCTGGAATCTTTATCTCCAGGAAGAATCCAGCTATCTGACATTCTTGCTGGCTCTGGGAGTTGATGGGGTTGATAAAAGAGGAGGATTTCCGTGAGCCTGGCTTCAGGAACGTGACAGGTTTCACCAGCCTGGATGGCTTTGGGACATGGCTTCCCTCGTGAAGCACCATCTGCAACCCCTCACCTGGAGCAGGAGACTCCTTGGCAGCTTGACGTTGTCCCTGTTATCTGCAGAATGCGGGGACAACTCCAAAAGAGCTCAGCCAGAGCGAGGCCCCCTGGCCTTCCCGGAGGCTTTGCCTTGGGTACCAAGGTCTGCATCCACCTTTTATTACCAGGCACCTACTCTGCTGCGGGAACAAGGGTGCCACGGTGCCCAGGGCAGCCTGGACCTCTCAGGTGGAGGGGATGAGAAATTCGGCAATACTGTGGGATGCTGATGGTGACAATGATCACGGCAATGACGTGTGTCTAGTAGGAGCCAGGGAGGCGCCAGGCAGGTGCTATGGTCTGGACACCTCTGTCGGGAACCTGGTCCCAGCATGGTGGTGGTAAGAGGTGGCAGGACCTGCACGTGCTGGGGCCTGGCGGAAGGTCTTGGGTCATTGGGGTGCTGTCCTCCAAAGGTCGTTCCTGTAGGACTCCGAGTTCTTTTGAGAAAAGTTGTCACAAGAGTAAGCAAGGCCCCTTCTCGATCTCTGACTTCCTGTCTCAATGTGATCTCCTCTTCTCTCTCTCTCTCTCTCTCTCTCTCTCTTCAGTACTGGAGATTGAATCCAGGGGCCCTGTTCTACTTTACCCCCCAACCCTTTCTATTTTTTATTTTGAGACAGGGCCTTGCTAAGTTGCTGAGGCTGGCCTTGAACTTGCGATCCTCCTGCCTCAGCCTCCTGAGCTTCTGGGATTACAGGGGCAGTTACTGCACCTGGTGTTGTTGGTCTCTGTTCAGTCGTCTGTCTCCTACTGCAACGCTTCCTCCTTGTTTTGGCATCTGGGTTGACAGCTCCTGCCCTGCTTAGCTCATGAGGATACTTGAGGGAGTAGGGTTGGAGATGTGGAAACTATAGCACAACGTTAGAAACGCTGTTACATTTTAGGATTTTTTGGGTGCCAAATATTGAACCCAGCCATGTCCCCAGACCTTTTTATATTTTATTTTGAGACAGTGTCTCTCTAAGTTGCTTAGGGCCTCTCTGAGCTGCTTAGGGCCTTGCTAAGCTGCTGAGGCTGGTCTTGAACTTGAGATCCTCCAGCCTCAGCCTCCTGAGCTGCTGGGATTACAGGCGTGCTCCTCCGTGCCTGGCAGAAACACTGTCACATTTGAAGGTAGTGGGGGGGGGGCTTGGGAGAGGGAGAGGGACCTCTGGCCTGCAGCTGAGGGAGGGTGGAAGGAAAAACTGCCCCCAGGCCTCACTCAAGGCTCGCAGGTGCCTTCTAGCTCCTGAACTGTCCTCTGCACTCTCCAAGGGCCCCTTCTTGGAGGGACCCTCATGGATGGTGAAACTTCTGGAACAATCGGTAATGAGTGTGGCAGCTTAGGGACTTGGGAGGCCATTGGGAATCATCACAGATATCCCAGCTATTTATCTGGGGTCACCTCTTAGCCTAGCGCCCTCAGATAACAACAACCAGCAACATAGGCATATCTGTCTCTCTCTCTCTCTCTCTCTTTTATTTTAGAGAGAGAGACAGTGACAGAGAGAAAGAGAGAAACAATTTTTATTTGGTCTTCCATGTGGCTTTCGTTGCTCTGAGGCTTCATTGTGTGGGCTGGGGTTTGAACCTGCATCCTTGTGCATGCTGGGCAAGCGCTGTAACTGCCGAGCCACCGCTCCAGCCCTCATAGGCACCTCTTTGGCAGCTTCAGCCCTCTTCATTTGCCCCCTGGGCTTGAGTATACTTAGTATTTTTATTTAAAATGATTTGTTTTCCTTCCGACTTTAGATAGTGACAAATTGCCAACCTACAGGAAAGTTGAAAGATCCATGCAAGGAACATCCACTTTGCCCTTCATGAGGTTCCCCAACTGTTAACTTTTCTTTCTTTTTGCAGTGCTGAGGATGGGACCCAGGGTCTCACACATGCTAAGCTACCACTGAGCTACACCCCAGCCCTTTTTTTGTTTTGAGATAGGGTCTTGCTAAGTTACTCAGGGCCTTGCTAAGTGCGGAGGCTGGCCTCGAACCTGTGATCTTCCTGCCTCAGCCTCCCAAGTAGGTGGCATTACAGGAGTGCCTAGCTTATTTTAAACTTTAAAAAATTTAAAATTGGGGGACTGGAGCGGTGGCTCAGCAGTTTCGGCGCTTGCTTAGCAAGCACAACAACCCGGGTTCAAACCCCAGCACCACGCACACAACTAAGTGTTGGAGCAACTAAGGCCATGTGAAAAACTAAATAAAGTTGTTTCTCTCTTTCTCTGTCTCTCCCACTGTCCCTCTCTGTTTAAAAAAAAAAAATTAAAATTGGGAAGTGTCTGTGGTAAGCCATGATCACCAAGGAGCACAGTTAGAGCTGGGTGCTGTAGGCAGGTGGTGGCCTGGGCCACTTACAAAGGGAAGCTGGGTAGTATCGGGAAGTACAGAAGCTAAGACTTTCTCCCAGGCCTAAAGGGACTGAAAGACAGTTGCCAGAGGAGAAAGTGACTTCTCCACACAACATCCCCACGGGCCTGAGTCTGACATTGCTGGGCTGCACCTGGAACTCCCCTCCGCCCTGGGGGACAGGGTCCTGGGCTGGGTGCCCCAAGTGGGGCGGTGGAGAAGTCCTTGGTCTCCTCTGGTAACTCCCACGCCCTGCTCCCAAGCCGTGCAGGCGTTTGGTGGGGGCAGAACAGAAGAGAGCACCCTGGCGACTTCCAGGGACAGTACTGAGCCACCACCTTATCAGAGCTCTCGGCCCCTCGGGGAGGTCACTGCCTCGCTCTCTCAGCAGCCCCCCATGTGTCTGGACTTGTTCACACTCCTCTCTTTAAACGCTCCTGAAGTTTCCCATGTTTTATGAGTCCCAGCAGGTGACATGACTTCCTGAAACCGCCTCATTGCTCCCAGCCGCCTCCCTTTGAGGAGCCCCAGGCCAGTCACAGAAGGACAGCTCTCCTGCCCTTCTGATAAGTCACCGTTGGCTCAGGGTCTAAACGTCCACCTGGTGGGCTCCCTCCTAAGAACTGCTGTGAACCCCTGCTTGACATATTCTCCAAGGAGGGAAAGAGTCGGGATGAGATTTTCTCTGCATAAAAGGTGCAGAGTCCCTTCCAAAGGAAGCTGGCTGGGACACAAGTAATGGACGAGCTCATTGTCATTTTTAGAAATGAATCTATCACAGGTGAGCGCTGCCCCCCAACCCTCTCTCAGAAGGAGCCGCAGTGCGGTTAGTATCTTTCCTGAACATCTTTCTGGATTTATATGTGTCTCTGTTGCATTTCCTTCTTATAAGAGAGAGAGAGTGACAGTGAGAGAGAGAGAGAGAGATAGAAAGATAATCAACTTTATTTAGTTTTTTTTTTTTAAGAGAGAGAACAGAGAGAAGCAATTTTTATTTAGTATTTTTATGTGACCTTCATTCCTCTGACGCTTTGTTGTGTACGTGGTGCTGGGGTTTGAACTCGCGTACTTGTGCATGCAAGGCAAGCGCTGTAACCACCAAACCACCGCACCAGCCCCAACTTTATTTAGTTTTCTTTGTGGCTTTCATTGCTCCCACGCTTCACTGAGTACATGGTGCTGGGGTTTGAACCCGTGTCCTTGCACATGTCAGGCAAGCGCCGTAACCGCCGAGCCACCGCTCCAGCCCCTGCATTGCATTTCGCTTCACGAGCGTGCAAGGGAAGATGTTACACTGCCTGCATTATACCAGCCAGGTGCAGTGGCATGAGTCTGTGGTCTCAGTTACACAAGAGGCTGAGGCGGGAGGATCCCTGGAGCCCCGGAATTTGAGGCCAGACTCTGTCTACAAAAAAGCATGATGCCAAATGCATTCTTCTGCCCCGTTTGCACTCCACGACATGACTTGGAGACCAGCATCCGTCGTCACACACAGGTACAGCTTTCTAGAGGCTGCCTGGCACACCCTAGTGTGTTTCACGTTTATTCAAGCAGTCATTACTTGATGGATAGCAGAGACTCCCCTGGGATAAGCAGCTCTCTGCAGGCGTCCTGGGCACGCCTCCTCACACGCGTGCGTGAGCTGAGAGCCGCTCACTTCTGGGTTTGGAGGACCCTGCCAAATGGCCCTCGGACTGCGCGTGCACTCTAGCGGGCAGGCCAGTTCTGCTCTTTGGGGTTGCTCACTCCTGGTTTCTTTCCCATGCTGGCTGCAGGGTGGAAAGGAGCCAAGGGGAGGGAGAGAGAAATTCATCTTAGGTGTTACGAGGCTCTGGATGGGTCACCAGCCCGGTGTCTTCCACAGGCATAAATGGGGGCTTTGTTCCAAGTCCATCGCTGAGCAGAATCAGAAAGCTGAGATGCGCCCAGTTCACCAAAGGAGGCTTGTCTCTGAGCCTGGATCCCACCCTGGGACCCAGGGTGCGTGCACACCAGCAGATGTCACAGGCAGAGGGCAGAGGCTGACCCCGGACCCTGTGATAATTAAGTTGTTAGAAAGAAAAAAAAAAAAAAAACCCTGCGAAGGAGCCTGACCTCTCCTCTGTGGCTGTGAAAGAAGGGAACCCACGAATCGCAGCCTCGGGGAAGAGGGAGGTGCGGAGGGGACACGGGCTGGGGAAACCCAAGGAAGGGGTGTGCAAGGATCAGCTCCAACGGAAGACGGGGAAGAGAAGGAAGGCGTGAGGAAGGGGCTGGAGGAAGGGGCTGGAGGAAGGCGGGAGTGGAAAGAGGAAGGAGAGGGCTGGATTGCGGAGAGCCAGCCTGCGTCCCTGTCTGTTTGTGATTAGCCCCGTGCAGAGTGGAGTAAACAGAAACTTCCAGGCGTCCCCTCCGCCCCCTCTGAGGCAGAGCAGGAATCAGATGCTCCGTGATTAATCGTGCAGGATTCAGGACACGACCACAAACACCGTGCGGACTTGAAATCAGCTGCCTTTTCCCAGCCCCCGTGCCAAGATGGGAGTGGGGGGTGGGACGTGAAGGGGTGGGGGCCCCGCCTGCTGGGGGCCAGCACGGAATTCTCGCTGGCAGAGCGCAGTGTGACGCTGACAGGCAATCGAGGTCGGCCAGAGCTGCAGGCGGCATCCGGGGGGAGCGGGGCTGGCCGCTGGGGGGGCCCAGGCAGGCTTCCTGGAACCCCAGCTTCACAGCCGCTTGCACCCTGATAAGAGCCACAGCTGCACTATCGGAGCCCAGCAGAGTGCCCACCCCGCTGCGACGGGGACCACGGGGGCACAGGGGAGCCTCGGAGGGAGTCTCCCTGGAGGCCGGTGCCTGCTGGCCGGGCTGGATGGACTTTCCCGAGCACCCGAGTCTGCAGATGGGAGCTGACGCTGGCTTGCGGCGATAGAGACAGCAGGGCAGCTGCGAGGCGAGTGGGACCCAGACCACAGTGCCCAGACCTGCTCCGTGGTAAGTGTGAAGTGTGCGCCCTGCGTGTGCCCCGTCTGTTCCCACCGCTGGCTGGTGTGTGGACCTGACTCCTGGAGGGAGGTGGCGATGAGAGCAGGGTGGCACTTCCTCACCCCCCATGGGGTGCTCTCGAGGCAGGTGAAGGGGACCTGGGTTGAGGCTAAGATCGGACTTTCTTACTGTGTGGCCTCAGCAAGTTCTCTTCCCTCTCTGGGGGCTCCATTCACCCATCTGTAAATGGAGCGGTTGAACCATGTGATTTTTATTTCTTTTTTCTTTTTGGGTACCAAGGATTGAACCCAGGGGTGCTTAACCACTGAGCCATGTCCTTAGCTCTTTTTATTTTTTAGTTTGAGACAGAGTCTCACTAAGTTGCTTAGGGCCTTGCTAAATTGCTGAGGCTGGCCTTGAATTTGGGATCCTCCTGCCTCAGCCTCCCAGTTGCTGGAATTACAGGTGTGCCCCACTGCACCCAGCAAACCAGGTGTTTTTGTTGCTGTTGTTGTTGAACCAGGTGATCTTTAAGTGGCCCTTACTGTGACAGTATTTCTTGTGCGTCTGCTACGTGCCAGGCACTGTGCTGGGCATATTTTGGAGCTCAACTCGGGGATTCCCACGATTCTCCCTGTGGGGTGGGTATTATTATCTTCTTTGTATGCCAAGGAAACACCCAGAAAGGGAAGCAACACCCCATCAGTGGCAGAGATGAGAAACAGACCTGGGTCTTTCTGGCTTGGCTTTGGCTAAACTCCGTTCCCCACCCCCAGCCCACGCTCTGTTTTCTGTGGTTCTGCCGCTACCCCAGGAAGTGGAGGAGAAGGGGTGGGGGTGCATCACCTGTAGGAGGTGGGCAGTGGGAGCCCCGGGCAGCAGCCTCTGGTGTTTGGAAGGTGCCAAGCCCAGCTGTGGCAGCTGGGATGGGGCAGGGATCCTGGCTGGGCTGACAGGTGCCCTGGGCAATCGCCTAGGTTTGCTCTCTGGGTCCTGGGGGAGAGGAAAGAGGGTTAAGGTTAAGGTCAGGGTGGAGACAGCTGGGGGTGGGGAGTGGCTGCCTCAACTAGGTTTTGCTCCAATTTTATTTTGCCTGTTCAAAAAATCTGTTTCAAATCATTCTGGGCCCGTGCAGCAACTTTGGAGGACATAGAGTTGTGAAATACACAGTGCTTTCCGCTGCCTCCCTGGGGGAGGCTTCTTAACTCTCCTAGGCCATTTGCATATAGGTCCCTGCAGCTGTGGCAGATTAGGGGCAGATAAAGCCTGTGTCCTGGCCCTGACAAGGGTGCAGTTTTATGTCCCAGGCCAGAAAGTGCAGGGCAGGGTTGCAGCAGGTGGGAGACCCCCCGGGCACCAGGCATCTGGCCAGAGGTAAAGGCCCCAGCACCCAGATGTGGCCTCCTTTTTCTTCCTTTGGAAAATTCCACCCTGCAGCAGCGCTGAGCCAACCCAGGCCGCCTCTTCTTCCTGGGACCGGTTCAGAATCCCCTCACTCAGGGACAAGTTGAAACTGGAGTTGTGACTGCCACCGTAGGGTGGTCACGGTCCAGGGGAAACTGAGGCAGCTGGTCTCTGTACCCAGGTCCACCCTGGATTTTCTTTTGACCTTGAACAAGTGGCTTCTGTGCTTTCAGCTTCAGCTTCCTCATCCACAGGACAAAGGTATTGTTCTGGGAAACGTCCGATTCCAGGGCTCTGCTTGAAGGACACTTAGGTTTCGAACAAGGCCGGAGCAGGACAAAAGTTCAGAGAGGGGGGAAATCACCCTGGGAATTCCCCTGAACAGCCAGGGGACACTGGAGGCTCTGGAGTCAGGTGGGCTTGGAGAGGTGAGGTGGCTGGTGGTGCCACCATCACTGGTGGCAGGGTGACAACCCAAGCGACCTGCAGCGCAAGTGAGCAGGGGACCGAGTGGCTTGTTCCTGCAGCACGGTCGGGTGCAGCTTCCTGCTGGTGCAGAGACTTCCTCTCTTGGGAACCTCAGCCCCTGCTCCAGGGTCCCCTGGTTCTTTCTGGGGATGCTCACCTGTGAGCTGGTCTCCTGCCCTGGTCAGCCCTCCTCCCTCACCCTGGCCACTTGGTGCCATCTCTGGAAACTCCCAGAACTTCCCGCACTTTATGCTGAGCTGTTCTGGGCTCTGGGAGGATGTGTGGACAGATGGTGGCTTCCTCCCCAACTTGGTGACATTGGCCATAAGGTCCCTGCTCTGTGGTGCACTCGAGCTAGCTGATGTGGCTTGGAAAAACCAAAAGTCAGGTTTTCAGGAATTTGGCAAACTACTTGCTAAATACAGCCATTATATGAACTTATAATGAAATAAATTATTGTTACTATTATTATTTGGGTACCAGCAATTGGACCCAGGGGTGCTTAACCACTGAGCCACATCCCCAACCCTTTTAACTTTTTGTTCTGAGACAGGATCTCATTAAGTTGCTTAGGGCTTTGCTAGGTTACTGAGGCTGGCCTTGAACTTGTGATCCTCCTGCCTCAGCCTCCCGATTCTCTGGGATTACAGGTGTGTGCCTCCATGCCTGTCATACTCAAGGTGACAAGCACTCAAAGCTAATCACATTTCTTTTTGGAGCTGGGATTGAATCCAGGGTCTCATGAGTGCTTCAGTGTGAGCTTTAAGTGTGACTCTACCGTTGGACCACATACGGCTGTTTACCTATGGCCTCTGCAGAATGGGGGTAGGATGCTGAGCGCCTGCGCCTGCTCTTCCCGGCTCCTTTTTCTTTTCTCTTCTTTCATTTCTTTCTTTTTTTGTTACTGGCGATCTAACCCAGGAGCACTTTTCTACTGAGCTACATCCCCAGTCCTTTATATTTTTTTATTTTGAGACAGGGTCTTGCTAAATTGCCGAGGCTGGCCTCAACCTGGCAATCCTTGTGCCTCAGCCTCCTGCATAGCTGGGATTATAGGTGTGCACCACTACACCCGGCCTCAGCTGCATTTTCAGTGATTTCAACTTGGTAGCTAGAAATAGGCCATGGTAAGAGTATTTATGTGGTGGAAATGGGCAAGGAGGACAGCCAAGGGCTTGATGTACCCCCCCCTTTTTTTTTTTAAAGAGAGAGGGACAGTGAGAGAGACAGAGAAAGAGAGAAACAACTTTATTTAGTTTTTCACATGGCCTTCGTTGCTCCAACACTTAGTTGCGTACGTGGTGCTGGGGTTTGAACCCGGGACCTTGTGCTTGCCAGGCAAGCACCGACACTGCTGAGCCACCGCTCCAGCCCTTGATGTACACTTTTGATGGCTGTCTGGATTTGAAAAAGTGAGAGAGGAAATTTAATGATGCCAATTAAACATGCAAGTCTGTCGCCCTGGCCGTGGGGCCACAGACAGCACCAAGATGTGAGGCAGCTGCCGACTTCTTGGGTGGACGACGGAGTTTCTTCCGTCCTGTTATTTGTTTCACTCTTGTCTTCCTCCTCAAGGTAAAGGGAACGGCAAGCCAGTGCTCATGGCTTCACCAGTTACCACCGCAGGGCGAGAATTTGAGTAAAGCATTCTGTGCAAGTGATTGTGTAAATCGACCCCAGAAGCGTACTGTGAAATTCATTTTATTTTGCTTTTCTGCAGTACTGGACACAGGGGCTTGTGCATGCACGGAGAGCACTCTAACGCTGAGGCGCTTATTTAAATTTAATTTTGGGACAGGGTCTCGCTGTTGCCCAGGCTGGCCTCACACTTGCAATCCTCCTGCCTCAGCCTCCCAGACAGCCAGGATCACAGGCACGCAGCCCTGCGCCTGTGACAACCTTTCCGTCACAACCGTTCAGGATGCATCTGTGTGCACACCCAGGCACTTTGTCCCGGAGAGCCACTGGCAGACGGTGCCAGCTCACCGCAGACCCCAGCAAGTGTTCTTTTGTCCAGGATCGCCGAGCCCCTGCCAGGGACAGTCCCTCTGCCTTCACCCAAAGAATTCCAGACCCGTGGGGGCGGTGACACAAACCCCTCCACCTCCTCCTTTCGCGTAACAAGCCAGAGGCCAGATGCCAGCGTGGGCTGGTGCAGAGGTTGGGTGGGGTGAAGGCTTGCGAGGTGGGCCTGGGACAGTGGCTCCAGGGCTCCCTGGCAGCTCCCTGCTGACTCCTCCTCCTCCAGGTCCTGCTGCTCTCCGGAGTGGGGAACGGGGCTCTAACAGAGCGCGTCTTGGAACCAGGCAAGGAACAGCTAAGCCAAACCTAGGGTTTCTATTTTTAGAACCCCTGGGAGCCAGGTGGGCCCTTTCCAGTTCCCCAAGCCAGCAAGCAAGAGAGGAAAATGTTCCACACTCCCAGGTCCCGCCTCTCCTGTGGGCTCCCTCCTGGAGGGGCCGTGGGGGACAGGAGCCAAGGGGAGCTAACTGGCTGCAGAAGGCGCCAGGGCCTCCGAACCCTGCACGCCACCTTCCCTGGGCGGCGGGAGGGGCGGTCCTGGCGCTTGCCCTGGGGACCCCTGCTCAACCGCGTCCGCCCTTCCACGTTTTCCTTTCTTCTTCTTTTTTTTAAATTTTGTTTTGAAAGAGAGGGACGGAGGGAGAGAGAGAATCAGTTTTAATTAGTTTTTCATGTGGCTTTCGTTGCTCTGACACTTCCTGTGTGCGTGGTGCTGGGGTTCGAACCCGCGTCCTCAAGCATGCCAGGCAAGCGCTGTAACCACTGAGCCACCGCTCCAGTCGCCAGTCGAGTCATTCTGTCCTGCATCTTCTTTCCTTCACTTGGCAAAGCATTGCGGGTGCTTTTCCACATCAACCTATGAAGATTTAAATATTCCTCCTGAGCTTGCATGACAAAAGTGCCAGGAGGTTCTAGAGAGGGATAAATTCTGAAGACCACCTCACTACTTTCAAACTTTCTTGACCCCAAAACACTTGCACAGAGCCCAATTGCTCCCGCTTTTCAGTATAAACAAACTTTTTTTTTGTATTGGAGATTACTCTAGGCAAGTTCTACCACGGAGCTACACCCCCACCACAGTCCATTTCATTTTGATTCAGTCTTGCTAAGTTGCTGAGGCTGGCCTTCAACTTGTGAGTCCTCCTGCCTCAGCCTCCCAAGACTCTGGGAAGACAGGTGGCGTCACTGTAAAAGAGCAATTCTATCAGCTCTGCCTGAACAGGCGTCCAGGGCTGACCGGCCTCCCCTCTGCTGCCCCCACCCTGGCCCAAGTGGCCACCGTCTGTCTCTGGACTGTCCCAGTTGCTCCTTACTGCGTGTCTGCCTCTCCTCTTGCCTTCCGATGGTCACTGTCACCCTCTGTTCAGGACCTTCCTCTCCCTGCCTGGCTCCTGCCTCACCCAGAGTCTGCAGGATCTGCGCCTCCCCGACCTCCTCACCACACCTGTTCTCTGGGTCAGGTCAGGCACAGTTCTGCCCCAGGACCTTTGCCCTGCTTCCTCCATCTGAGACGCTCATCCTCCGATTTCCATGGCTCCCTCCCTTCTCTTCTCCAGGCCCCCACAGAATCGTTGCCTTCACAGGGCCACCGTACTTGCTCAGCAATCGCTGAACGGCAACAACCAGTACTGGAAAAAAGAACTCTGGGGACGGGGACACCTGTGTGTAGTCCTCGCTGCTTGGGAGGCTGAGCCTGGAGGATCTCTTGACCTCACGAGTTCGAGACCGGCCAGGGCAACATGGTGAGACTCTGTCGAAACCAAACACAGCTGTAACCTAGCGGTTCGGGAGGCGGAAGCCGCAGGACCCACCTGTGAGCAGCCTCCGCTATTTAGTGAGATCCCGTCTCAAAATAAAACTTCAGAAAAGGTGGGGGACGTAGCTTCGTGGTAGAGTGTCCCTGGGTTCCATCCTGGCTCTGAAAGAAACACGCAACGAGCAAACCAAGCCACCACCTGTTCAGGGAACCTCTGACCCCACTTAGAAGCACAGCCCTGGGCTGGAGGCAGCTCGGCTGTCACGGCGCTTGGCTGGCATGCGCAAGGACGCCGGTTCGAAGCCCAGCACCACGCACACAATGGAGCCTCGGAGCAACAAAGGCCACATGAAAACTAAATCAAGTTGATTCTCTCTTTAAATGAAATAGAATCACAGCCCTGTGCCTCGCTCTTCCTGGCCCCTCCACCCCTCTTCTGCTTAATTTCTCCCCTACATCCTCTGACATTTTTCTCCTCCTAAATGCACACGGTTACGATGGAGCTTCTGGAAGGATCTATGCCCGTTTTGTCTGCCGTGTCTCGTAGTAGGTCTTCAGCCGCTGCTTGTTGATGTAGTGAGTGCTAGGTAAATGCGTGCTTCTCTGTAGCAAGGCCTCCTAGGGACAGCGAGGGTGACCAGCAGCACACTCAGATTCATTTGTGAATGTGACATTGTCACATCGTCACAGCCTGCACTGAGTCACCAAGCCCTGTGTAACAGGAGTCTGGAGGGGCGTCCCGGAGGGACGGGTCCCCCTGAGCCAGGCACAGGCCTGGGCCCTTTAGGGCCACTGCACCCACCCCTCTTGGTGCCGCCTCTGGAGTCAGCAAAGTGAGTGACAGCCACAGAGGAGGACCTCGAGCTTGTGCCCCGCAGGCACAGCTGGCTGCTTAAGGCTCTGGGTCCCATCCCAGCACATCACCCTCCTCCTCACCCCGTCCAGGCAGAAGCTGGGACGCAGCTGCCACTGTGGCCAGCTGGCCGTTTCCGGGATGTCACAGGAGGGGAGCCCCGATGCTACTCAGCATGGCACCCACATCTCTGTGGTGCAGCCGCATCTGGAGGGGACCTGAGGCTGATGGCCAGAGGAAGCAGCCTCTCCCCTTCCCCAGTGCCTGGGTCTCTCCCCGTGTGGAAGTGTGTGGTGGGGTGGGGCGGGGTGCATGCCTGCTCGGTGACAGCCGCTGCCCATGTTGAATCGGTCACCTCCGCTCCAGAAGCGGATGCTCTTAGAAGCCCTCACGGATGTGGAGGCTGAGGAGCAGAGTGGTTGAGTGACTTGCCCCTAATCGCACAGGCTGTGAATGGCAGAAATGGTTTGAAGCCAGCCCTCCTGGCTCCCTCCAGGGTTTGTGCCGCCTCTTGATAGAGCCTAGTGGTTAAGCATTGCAAGCAAATCAGTCCTGCAGGCTCGGATTCTCACCCTGGATCTCCTACCACCTTGCTGTGTGACTCTCAGCAGGTTACTTTACCTCTCTGAACTTCAGTTGATCTAAAATGAGAACAGCTCTTTTTTCAGAAGCCTCATTAGAAGCCTCCTTGTTTCCAGTTGGGTTCTTGGGCCTGGACTATCCCTGGAATGTGCCGATTGGCTTAGGTTGGGCAGGGCTGATCCCTAGAGCTGAGGGGGACCCATTCCCTGTAAGCCAGTGCTGGCAGAGGGAGCCACATCCTGTGTGGCAGGAGCTGACTGGTGCTGGGCAGCAGGAAGGCAGAGTCCGCTCCGGCAGCATCCACTCAGGGCCCTTGGCACCCACCTGGGTGGAAAGAGTCTGGTCTGGGTGAGGTGCGGGGTGCAGCGTTCTGTGCACCTGCTGGAGGTGACTCTCGGGATGCAGCCCCATTGTGTTAGCTCCACACGAGATGCATCAGCCAGGTGGCCGCTGGCCTTGAGTGCGGTGGAGTAGCTCCGGGTGGGGAGAAGAGACTTTTCTTTCCTCCTGCTCCCTCGCGTGGAACTGCTGGCGGTGCGGTGGCCCTGGCTTTCCCGACTCCAGGGACGCTGGCCGCGACTGACCATGGAGGGCAGCTGCTACCAGGCCTGCGCTGCCCGCATGGGTCCAGCCAGTGCTCCCTGGCAGGCAGGCTGTGTGGCCTCCTCTCCAGGTTCCGGAGAGTTCTCGGCAGAGGGAGCCACGACCAGAGAAGCTGGGTGACTCTGTGCCACAGCTCGCTCCACCGCTGTGGGCCGTGAGCCCCGGACAGGGACCCTTGGGTTAGAGGGCACTGTCAGGGTACGTGAGTTCCCCAGGGAGCACCAGGAAGGTGTCCCGACCTGGGCGAATTCCTGTAGAGATGTTGGTCCTCTTCCCCGGCTGGCGCTTGCGTCCCGTGTGGCCCTGCCAAAGGGGCTTACCGCAGTCCCCGTGGAGACAGGGATGGGCCCTGAGCTTTGGTGGTCACAAACAAGGCTGCGTTGAGTAACCCGTGGTTTCGTGTGTCCGGCCCTCTCCCCGGCTTGGGAACTGGAGCCCCGTGGTGACCTTGGCTCTGGGCTGTGTCCACAGAGTGACAGCATTGTGGGAGCGGCCAGCCCTGCCCAGCATGCAGACGGGCCCTCCCCACAGGCCGCCTGAGTCCCTGGGTGCCATGGCGAGTTTCCAAGGTTGGGGCGGGGGTGTGCACCCCCAGACTCCAGGACACTGCCCCAGGGGACCTGGAGCAAGGAAATCTGCTCCGGGCAGGCCCTGTCCCTGCTACGTGCTCCTCTTCCCCCAGGGAGCCCCTGGGTCTCTGCTCCAGCACCCTCCGCCATGTCTGCCATGGGTTTAGCCCTGGTGGGATCTGACTCCCTTCCGGGGGGCAAAACACATGGTGATGGAGACCCCGAGACCTGCCGTGCTGACACCCCAGCCCTCTGCCACGGAACCCCAGCCTCTTCCACCTCACAGGGAGGCCTGGAGAGGTCTCAGACGCAGGGTGCACGTGGAGCCCTGGGCCTGGCTGGGCCACCAGGAGCACAAGCCAGCATTAGGAACGTCCTGCCTGCGGGGGTGTCTGAGCCCCAGGGACGCACAGGCAGTGGCCTCCAGTCAGCAGCCAAGGGTAAAGGCTGTGACTGGGTCCTGCGGCCTCGCAACTGCTGTCCCTCTGACAGGGAGAGCGCTGACGGGTGCATCCCCGGGGGTGGGGACACGAGCTGCACCACAGCCTGGGATCGCACAGATCCTCAGGAAGCTGCTGCTGCTGCACTGGGGCTTAGCGATGCCCAGGGTTAATAGTGGCAGACGCCCTCCCAGGGCTGGGCACAGGGTGCTTAGAGACCGGGCACAGGGTCCAGTGTTGTAAGGTAGAGGCTGGGGGAGGCAGCGAGGAGGCCCCAGTTCTGGGTGGTGACCCTGGGGAGAATGAAGGGGAACGGACGGTTTTGTTCCTTCTTAGCTCCCTCTGACATGAGGGACCGACATTGCCATCCCCATTTCACAGGTAGGGAAACTGAGGCCCAGGCACAGAGCCTCACCCCAGACCCAAGGCGAGGATGTGACAAGCAGGAGCCAGACCCGCTTCCCCCGACTGTCACCCTGACCCGCAGCCCCAGGCAGGAAGCAGAAGGTAGGGGCGAGATAGAGTCCCTCTGTGGTGGGAGCCCTAGCACATTTCTGACATTTTTCCTTCTTGGGACAAAGGGTGAAGAAACCCAAATGAACTGTTCTTGTTTCCTGGTGGAAAAACCCTCCTGATCCGGCTGGGGACCTTGGCTTCTGTGGCTTCGCCTGTCTTTTGCCTTCCTGCCCCCACCCTACTGCTTAGTGCAGTGATCCTAGAGCACCCAGCGCAGTGGGATCCAGATGACGCTAGTTAGGGACGGTTGAGGTGTTGAAGGGGCCCTGGGTGCTGTCCCTGGCTGGCTGCCACCGAGGTGCCCTGAGTAGGTGGACAATGTGCTCAGAGCCTCTCTGCAGCCACACAGGGCTCCCTGCAGGTGCTGAGCTGGTCTCCCCCACCCCAGACCCAGGGCACTCAGCACCCACACCCAGAGCCAGCCCAGTGGGGTGGGGACTGGCGAGGCTAGCTCTGTCTGTCCCTAAGCAGTGTGGCCTTGGACGCACCGTCACACCTATCTGGCTCTTTCCTCACCTGCAGAGTGTGGAGAAAGTTAGCAGCCAAGTGAGGACCGGACAGGAAGTGCCACAGCGTGTGGCCAGGTAAAGCAAATCAAACCTAGGTCCGGTGACAAGTCCCCTAGGACCCCAGTCTCCGATGCGCCCTCCGTGCTGTGGGTAAGAGCAACGGCAGCACGCACCTTTTGCGGGTTTTGCCGGAGTCTGCACAAACCCGCTCGCGAGGTGTTCGGGTGAAGCCCGCATTTCTGGGCTGGCGATGGTGTGACAAAGGGCCGCAAACTGGGTGGCTTAAGTCAGAATCTGTTCTCTCACAGCCCTGGAGGCCAGGAGCCCGCCATCAGGGTGTGGGCAGCCATGCTCCCTCTGGACCCTGGACAAAACCCTTCCTGCCTCCTCCTGGTTGCTGCCGGAGGCCAGGAACCCTTGCTGCCCGTGGCTGGTGGCTGTCACTGTAGACTCCGTCTCCATCTCCATGTGGCCTCTCCTTTCACAATGATGCTGGTCCCTGGATTTAGCGTCTCCCCTAAGCCAGGATGACCTCCCCTTAACTATCACATCTGCAGAGACCCTGTTTTCCCCGGGGCCAAGGCTGAGTCTCGGGGTCTCTGGGTTGACTTTTTCTGGGGAACCTCATCCAACTGCTACACAGTGGGCACCATGTGCCCAGCACCCCGAGCTCCTGTCCTTCCCCCTCCCGTTTCACTCTCTGCACGACCCTGTGCAGTGGGCGCTGTGCCTGCCTCTGAGGGCCAGAGGTGACCAGCTTGCTCAAGGTCTCTCAGACAGGCAGGGGCAAAGCTGGGGTTAAGACCTCTCTTTCTGACACCAAAGCTGGCCAGGTTTCAGGACCCTCGGACCCCAGCCCTGGAGCTAGGACTTGCCATGCATCCCTGCAGACACACCTCCCCGCAGGGCCAGTAGAGCTCTCTAGGTGGCCCACGTCAAGCTGCATTCCTGCTCAGGCCAGCCCGGGCCCCCGGCCTGTAAGAGGGGCCAGCACTATACGTCGCATCTCTGACATCGGGTGACAATCTAGGACCTTCACTTGGGGCTACAAATTGGAAAATGGTGCATTAAGGTGTGATTGATTAGCCAAAGAGACAACGCTCTTAAACTCTCGCAGAGCAATTCGTTCTGTCGGGTCAGCAAGCCCCAACTTCTCGGGCCAGGCCTGGAGAAGGCTCTGGAAGGACAGGGATGTTTCCTTGATGTGGAGAAGAGTGGAGACCGGTGGGTCAGGACTGGGCCTCTCAGATGGCTGCGTGAAGAGCTGAGTGGGGACTCAGCTGCGGCTGCGAGGTCATCCAGGTTGAAGTCCCTTCTCTGGACCCAGAGTCTGTAATCTGTTACGGTGTGAGTGCTGAGGCCCCAGGACTGACTGCTGAAGGAGTGTGGCCAGGCCCAGGGACTCAGTCCACCAGGCTGGGGCTCTCATGAGTGGCAGTTACTGGGCTATTGGCTGGTTTGTCCCTGAAGGGCCGAGTCTGGCTGGGCTTTGGGCCACAGAAGCCCCACGGGGAATGTGACCCATGAGTCTGGGGAGGGGTGGCTGGGAGGGGGCAGTGGATGCCAGGTGCGTGGCCTCAGCGTGGAGCCGGGCACTGGTCCTTCAGCGCCCTGGGTGGAGCTGGCTGGGCGGAGCGAGGAGAGGGGCTTCAGCTTGGCCTGTGGCAGCCACTCTGCGACCTTCCCAGCCCCACCTGTTCCCTCTTTCCATGGTCTCCTCCCCGGTCCTTCCTTCCTTCCTTCCCTCGTTTGTCATCCATCTGTCCCTTTCTCAGAATGAGCCCTCGGGAGTGAGGTGCTGTCCGTCAGCCTCTCTAGTCAAGGGGACACGTGAAGGCGAGGCCGCTGGTCTGAGAGCACAGCACTGCGAGGCCTCAGCTTGCTGCATAACAAGTAGCCCCAAATTTCGTAGCTCAGGACAGCACCTAGTTCTTGTTCTTTTTTTATTTTGAGAGTAAGAGAATCAATTTTATTTATTTTTCCATCTGGTTTTCGTTGCTCTGACACTTAGTTGTGTGTGGTGCTGGGGCTGGAACCTGCATCCTCACGCATGCCAGGGAGGCGCTCTAACCACTGAGGCACCACCCCAGCCCCCGGTACCTGTTTTTTATCTCAGTTTCTGCGCCCAGGAACTAGGTATGGGCCTCTGCTTCTGGGCCTCATGGGGCTGCACACCAGGGCTCCGCTGGGGTTGTCACAGTGTCCAAGGCCAGCCCTTCCCCTCAGCCCTCCCAGTGACATGGGCAGGATGCTGCTCCTGATGGCCCCACTGGCTGTGGGGCTGCAGTCTGGAGGCCACCTCACTTCCTGGCCTCAGGGTGCCTGCAGCTTGCTTTGTTGAGTGAGCCAGAGGGTGAGAGGGAGGGAGAGTCAGAGGCCAGCACCCTCTACCACCTCCCCTGCAGGGGACCTCCGACACCCCTGCCACCTTCCATCCATCGGAAGTGCCCACCCAGCCTCACTAGGAGGCGGGGTCAGGGGCCACGCGGGAAGCTGTCCCCACCGGAGTAAAGCCAGTGGGATGGAACGCTGGAGCCCAGAGGAGAGCCTGCCCTTCCGCCCAGTCCCAGAGACTGGCAGGTCCTCTGTCCCTGCTGCTCTGTGGTCGCTCATTTCCAGAGAGTCCACTGAGCACCTACTCCATGTCTGCGGCACTGGGTGACGCTGCCCGCCAGAGGGCTTGTGCTGTGGCCAGGTGCCGGGGAGCTGAGTGTGGGTGTGCAGAGAAAACGTCTTTCCTTTCCTTCCCGAAACTGAGCTGACATTTCTCACAAGCCCCGTCAGAGGACAACCAGGAAGAAACCTGACTGAGCCCGATCTGCTAAATTTAATCTGATCTGACCCTCGCGGCCCGTAGGCGAGGCTGCCTCAGTTTCCCTTTGCTTCCTCCCAGCCCTGAGATGATACTGGGCAGCATGTGTCCCAGGAGGGTGCTGTGCTGAGACTTCCCGGGGAGGGCGTGTTGGGTCTCAGCCACGAGGGACACCCAGTCCCTGCTGGCCTTTTTGGCAGTGTTGGCAGCTGGTCACCTTGCACCTGGGCCTGAGCCCCGCCTGCCTGGCTTCTCCCTTGACAGGAGCCCTTCCTCCTTGTGATGCCTGAGCCCCAGGTGCTCCTTGACCTCAGCCTTGCTGCAGGTCACTCTGCAGGTCACCAGCCTCAGCAGGCACAAGATCAGCCCCATCCTGGCCACGGGGACCCAGTGTAGCCAGGGACATAAGAACGTCCTTCCTTGCCACCCTAGCACCTCCAGGTCCCTCCGAGGCTGCTGAGGGTGGTCTCGCACCAGGGGAGTGGTGGCTGAGCCAGCGGTCTTGTATCAGTCCCCATGTGCTCAGGCCACCTCTGCTGCCCCTGTTCTCTCCCAGCTGTCCCCAGGCGGACAAGCACCACAGGCTGGAGGGGGCACAGATGTGTCCCAGGAAGGCAAAGAGGAGAGAACAGTCATGTCTTCCCTGTTACAGAAGTGACCACAAGCTCGGTCACACTGGTGACAGGGAGCGTGGAAGGCAGGGGCCTGAGATCCAGGGCTCAGGAGGGCCCAGCAGGGCATGAGGGGCCACAAGGAAGGGGAGGCGGTAAAGATGGTGTATGCATGAGCACACATGTGTGTGTGCGCCTGCACTTGTGTACAGTGTTTATACATGTACATGTGATCTGTTAACACGCGTGCCTGCACTTGTGTGGCGTTCATATGTTTGTATGTGAACGTGTGAGCACGTGCGTGCCTGCACTTGTGCGCGGAGTCATACGTGTGCATGTGAACGGGCCACCCTGCTCCCAGCGGGAGGGAGGCTGCTCCAGTCGGGGGAAAGGCCCCGAGCAGCCCACTTTGTGCGTCCTCTTCTGTCCTGACAGCCTCAGGCGAGGACAGGCGATCAAGAGCCTCCGTCAACAGACTGTGGGATGTGAGCAGAGGCCTTACCTCAGTTTCCCCACCTGTGCGTTGGGTGGCTGGGAGCAGGTCCCGAGCCCCGTGCAGAAGCCCCGAGGGCACCGGCCACTGCCGCACCCTGCGCGGTCTCCACGCTCCACCGCACCGGCAGCTGCAGGCTCTAACGGGGACCGCGCAGCCCTGCACAGTGGGCCGCGGCTCTGTGCCCATCGCGAGGCTCCGGGAGCTTAGGTGGCCGCGATCAGCAGCTCCGGGAGCAGGGAAGGGAGGGGCCAGGTTCAGCCCCGGGCGCTGGGGCTCACAGCCTGCCCCGCGCTCCCCTCGCGTGCCCTCCGCGGAGCCGAGCTTAGAAGCCCACAGCGAGGGAGTCTCCGCGGAGGGGTGGGGGCTGCGGTCCCTCTACCTGGAGGAGACACCGGGCAGGAGTGCGGGCGGACTTTCGCTTGGCTCCCTCCCAAAGGCGTTCACCATCTACAACAGCATTCCAGAAAGCAAAGTCCAGCCAAGCCAGGGTCCACGTCCCCAGAAGCCAGAGGAAAAAGCCGTTCGTGGAAACTTTGTTTCAGAGAGGTTTGGGGGCAGAGACAGCTGTTGAAGACACCAAAGCCCAGGCCATCTTGCCCAGTAAGACTAGCAGGTGGCCCCTGGAGGGCGCTTCCTGCTGAGGCGTCTCTTGCTACATTTGAAGAAATGGGTGTCCATTCTCTGCATCCCAGGCGCTCTGTCTTGGACGAATTAAAGAAAGAAAATAAATACCAAGCCTCAGAATCTCATTATGATATCAGCCAAACCTGTTGTAGTTCCTATTTTGGGGCCTGAGTGAAAGAAAGACACAGACCTCTCCTTAGGACTCCTGGCATAACACATTGTGAAGCCCCAATTCCTACTGGCGTATGCAACAAAAGAGACCATACCTGCAAAATTTAATAGTCTAAGATTAGATGGTTTCAGGTATGGCTGGATCCAGAAGATTACCTAGCCATGAGAAGGTGTTGGGGCTGATTTTCTTCAACCTGGCTCCGAGGCAATTTCCTTGGCTGAACCAGACGTAGCAGCTGTATGGATGGGGTGGTCTGATGTTTCTACTTCACCTCAACTCTGCACAGGGAAAAGTGGTGTGGGGTCACTCATCACAGGAACCCCGTGGTGCTGTTAGAAGGTCAGAGCAACAGAAATCGTTCCCTCCTTCAATTTATGACAGACATCACTACGGAAAGCAGCACCCTTTTCAAACCAGCCACGGAACCCATCTCAACACGACACCCAGAGCAATCAGCACCGCCAGCTGGTGTTGCAACGTGAGCCAGATGGACGCAGTTCCTGCCCTGAGCCCAGTAAGACGGAAAAACCACAGTTCTGAGCCCTCCTGGCTCAGGGTCACCCGTTTCCTGTGAGATCGAGCAAAAGCCTGTGCCTCAGTGGAGATTTCCACTCCAGACAGTGGATCTCGTCCCCCAGTCCCATGCATCTCTCGGACCCGTGAGCCCCGCATCCTGCAGTAGCTGTGAATCAGGTGCCAGGAGGGATCAGAGAGGCAGGTGGCAGTCCTGCCCGCAGGTCATTCCCAGACAGGACAGGCACCCCAGGCCGATGTGGCCCTGGCTCCACAGAGCTTGCAGCCCACCCTGGCTGTAGTTTGGAAACTTCTGTTCTGCAAGTCCCCGTTGCACAGGTGGAAGCTGAGGCTCGGGGGCAGAATGGACTTCACTCAAGTCACTCAGCCAGGGTGGGAATCTGCGAGGGGCGGATGCAGGCAACCCGCTGTGGAGCCCTGAGAGATGGTAGGGAGCAGGGGAGAGCAGGGAGGCAGCCAGGAGGAGGCCGTGAGCGGGCAGAGGACACCCACACAGCAGCACAGAAAGGTGTCGGGCCGTGTGCCCGTCTGTGATGGCTCCCCAGCGGATTACAGCGGTTGTGGCCCCACCCAGAAAGTCTGCCTCCTGGGCTGTGGGGTGCCATCTCCCCTGGCCTCTGCACTTTCTCCCGAGTGCTGCTGTGAGCCCTGAGTGCAACCGTAGCAGTAACTGTGACTGTCACAGTGCTGGCATCCAGCTGCCCGGAGTCACTGGTGTGGCAAACACCACTGCGTGTGGATGTCATTTGGACATTTGCTTTGTTTCCATCTGTGCTGGGGCTGGAACCAGGGCCTTGCGCAGGCTAAGCTCGGCTGAGTCAGTGAGCCGCACCCCTGCCCCAGGCTGAGCCGCTGAGCCGCACCCCTGCCCCAGGAAATTTACTTGGAACTCCTCTGGCTTCCCCCTCCCCTGAGAGTCCTGCTGCAGGGCTCTGTCTGGTGACCAAGGCAGCTGCTCCCAGGAACTAGTCTGGGAGGTGCTCTGCCTCTGTGGGCCTGGGAGAGGCAGGAGGGAGAGTCAGGTGATCCTTTCCCACTTCCTGGAGCCTCCAGTGGCTGCCTGGTGGTGGAAGCCACTGGGAGGGCAGATGTGGCCAGGCGGAGGGATGGGGCCTCACCGGCACCGCTGACTCAGGCTCACAGGGCAGTGTGGCCGTGCTCTGCTGGGCTCCCCAGTCCCTGTGGGGCTCTGTTGCCCTTCTAGTGCCCCCAGCACCGGCTCGCTGCCCATCCTGAGAAAGCCCTTGGTCCCACGGTTGGCTAAAGTCTCTGGGGACCACAGCTGTACCGCCGCATGAGCCCCAGAGAAACAGAAGGCGCGTTTCTGTCTGGGCCCAGCCACCCCCTTCTCTCCCAGGCCCCCGACCTGCCCCCAGGCCTCAGGAGTTCCCCGTGTCACCCTTTGTCCAGGACCTTCAGAGGGACAACAGCCAGAGCCCTTGATAAGAGCAGTTCTGGGCCTGGGGAGCCAAGGACAAGTCCTAAGGACAGCATGTTCCCGCAGCTCAGTCCTAACCTCTGCCTGTCCTCCAAGTGCTTCAGACCCTGACGGGGGAGCCTGGGGACATGCAGGGACACTGCTCTGGACCTCTGTTCTCCCAAGGGGCTTCTCCTGTTCTAGTGAGGTCTGTGAGTTCCAGGACTCAGAAATCTACTCCAGCAATTTCAGGTTAGAAGGGATGCACCACAAGGTCATATGGGTGTTTCTTTGGGTTATTAAAGAATTTTAAATCCAGAAAACCCAATGAAACTAATCTGAGGAAAGACTTGTTTGTTCACATAACAAAAAATTCTAGGGGTGGTGTGGACTTCAGGAGGAGCTTGATCCAGCCGCTTATCACTCTCATTGGGATCTGGGGTCCCACAGCCCCTCCCTTCTCCCACATTTCTGTGTGCATGTACCCCCCAGAATGGCCACCAGCTCTTGACCTTTCTGCTTGTGTCTATACCAATGGGAATGTGCTTCTGTGTCGATGAGCGTTCCCGAGGGAGGGAAGCTGAGGCACAGGACCATCCCTCTGTGACCAGCAAAAGGACAGCTTCTCCTGGGTCAGCACACACGATTGTTCAGTCGTTGCTGGCCAGATGGAGCAGGGGTGATGGGCAGGAAGTGGGGACTCAGCTGGCTCATCCCCAAAGACCCTGTCCTGGAGTGCACCTGCAGAGGATTATTTTGTTCAAGTTTGGTGGGTTTTTTTTTTTTGAGAGAGAAAAAAGAAAAGAGAATCAAGTTTATTTAGTTTTTCATATGGCTTGCATTGCTCCAACAACGACATTTAGTTGTATACGTGATGCTGGGGTTTGAACCCATGTCCTTGTGCATGCCAGGCAGGCGCTGTAACCACTGAGCCACTGCTCCAGCCCCTCAAGTTTGGTTCTGATTAGAGTTTTTAAGCTTAGATAATTCCCAAGGTTTTGTTTCTGGTTCACTCCGGAGGAGATGGCCAGACTTGGGTTCAAGAAACAGTTTCATCACTGCCCCGAGACACCAGTGGCAGCCACGTATCTCCCCTCAGGTGGGGGCCGGGGCTCATTGGAAGACACTGCTGGCCGGCAGCAGCCTGGCCGCTTCTCCACACGCTGTATTATTTTCTTTCTTTCATACCAGGAAAGAGGTTGATCTCCAAAACAATGTGCCCACGTCATCCTTGGGCTGGAAGAACTCGTTTGGCCAAATTTAGAACCCACAAGAAGGTCAGAGAGAATAAATTTACAACTGCACTCTGGGCCTTCAGGGCCAACAACTCTGCTTGGCACCATGCACTGGCCAACTCCATCTGCCGTCTTGGGTTTGGGTGAATTTCCCCTCTGCTGCTGGGCCCCCCCCCGGATTCGTGAGTGTGATGTAGACTAAGAGAGTTAGACCTACCAGCCAAACCTGTCTCCAGCACCCACAAGCTGTGTGACTCTTCCTAGAGCGCTTAACCTCTCTGAGCCTTAATTTCATTATCATCGGAAGAAGGAGGAGAATAATAATAACCACTATGTCATAGGATGTTACAAAATTAAGGTACTTTTATGGGAGTTGGGGATTTAGCTCAGTTGCAGAGCGTTTGCCTAGCATGTGCAAGGCCCTGAGTTCGGTCCTCAGCCCTAAAAAAAAGAAAAGATACTTTTATGGTGGTAAAGGATACAAGACATAAAGTTGAGCATTTTTGCAGTTGCTAATGTGCAGCTTTGCAGGTCGAGTGCATTCGTGAGCTCATCCAGCCGTCAATCCACCTCGAGTGGCCTCCTCTTCCCCCACTGAAACTCGGAGTCCATCGAGCACTGAGTCCTCTGGCTGAGGGTGACCGCTGTTCTAATTCCTTTTTTCCATAGGGCAGGGAGGTTGGGGGTATGAATCTGATCCCCAAGACCTCATTGAGAGGAGCCACACAGGCCTGGCCTCGGCTGGGCAGCCTTCTCTTAGCAGATGCCTGCCTGCACCTGTAGTCCCAGCAACTTGGGGGCCGAGGCAGGAGGTGGCTTGGACCCACAACCCATGAACTCAGTGCTAGCATCTGTGTCATAATGTCCTTCCTGAGGCTGGGGAGGGCTCAGTGGGTTGGGCACTGGCCTAGCATGCACAAAGTTCTGGGTTCAATCCCCAGCACCACATAGAATAAATAATTTAAAAAAGGAACAAAAATTCCTTCTTTTCTTTTAGTCAGGCACCATGGTGCATACCTGTAATCCTACCTGCTCACGTGGCTGAGGCAGGAAGATCACAAGTTCAAAGACAGTCATCAATGTAGCAAGGCCCTGAGCAACTTAGTGAGACCTTCTCTCAAAATAAAAAGAAAAATAAAAAAGGGCTGGGGGTGTGGCTCCATGGTTAAGTGGCCCCGGATCAATCCCTGGTACAAAAAACTTTTTTAAAAATTCCTTCTTTTTAAAGGCTGAATAGTATTCCGTTGCATGTGCACGCACACACACCACGTCCTGTTCCGTTTGCCCGCCACCCGTGCTTCAGCCTGCTTCTCTCTGTTCGAGGTTGTGCGCGTGCGTAGGTGAACCAATCTCTGTTGGAGCCTCAGCTTCCACATCTTTGGGTGTATACCTAGAAGCTAGATGAAGATATTTTGTAGGGGGTGCTGGGGATGCAGCTCAGTGTTGCATGTGCTTTGCTTGGGCAAAGCCCTGGGTACAATTCCCAGAACAACCAAAAAAATTAAAAAAAGATTTTCTGGAGAACGCCTAGTCCGTGCCCCGCCTATGGTGCACTCTCAGCACGATGCAGCTATGAAACCAGTTCTAGAGACAGTGGTGAAATTGTCCAAAATGCAAATCAATCGAAATTACAGAGTCATCTTTGCCTGCCTAATTAGCAATGTCTGAAAGGTGGCAGTCCTGCAGGCAGAAGGGACATGGGGAGGGGAGTCCCCCCACACACCGCGGATGGGCTTTCTGGAACACAGTTTGCCCGTCGAGGCTGTGGAAGCCATCGTGCCTTTGACCCAGCAGTTTAACTTCTGGGAATTTCTCCTAAACGGAACCTCAAATGCGGACCAAGGTTGGAGTGTGGAAACGCCCACCGCAGCACTCTCTGTAACGTTGTGATGCAACCTCTATTTCCATCTTCAGGGAATAGTTTGTAACCACTAGAAATGCTTCTGAGAGGCACTGGAGCGGTGGCTCAGTGGTAAAGTGCTTGCCTGGCCTGCATAAGGACCTGGATTCAAATCCCAGCATCGCGTACACAATTCAGATGGAAAGATGAATAAAACTGATTCTCTCTTTCCCTCCCTCTCTCTTAAAAAAAAAAAAGCTGCTTATGAGAATAGAGAAATGGGAAAGCATGGATACCGATGGAAAAAGGTGTAAAAAGCGTGTGTTTTTATCCTATGAAGATAGGGACCATTTATTGAGCATTTGCTACATGCTGAAACCCTACTAGGCTCTGCAAACACTTTCTTTCATTTGCTCCTCCCAACAATCCAAAGAGGTGGGCATTATTATTACAGAAGAGGAAACAGAGATTCCAAGTGGTGACATGATTCTCAGGGTCGTACAGGCAGCCCGTGCCAAAGCATGGGTTCGAGCGAAGACCCCTCAGCTCCAAAGAGTAGACAGGGAAGGGAAGATTCCCTGAGAACTAGCTGGGGTTTCTTGGAAGAGTAGGAGTGATTTTTCCTTCTGTCCTCATACTTGTCTGTATTTCCCTGCAGAACTGGAGAACAGGAGAGGGGAGGCAAAAAGCTGCGTGTTAGGTGAAGAGAGAAGAAAAGAGCAATCGCCTCTTTCTAACATTTTTGAAAACAAAGCAGCCTGGCCTCATGCTTTCAGCCACCAACTCAGTTCGTGTCTGTTGTGTTCTGGCTAAAGGAGAGCAGTGTCCTGGCTGTATCTCTTGATTCACGGCTTAGCAGTGGGAGCGTGTGCTGCAGACACGCACGCACGCACACATATGCAAATGCACATGCACACAGGCATACAAGCACATGCACACACACACGCACAAGCACACACATGCACAGCACACACATCTACACATATGGGCACACACATGCACACACGCATGCTCATGCACACATGCATACGAGCACACACATGCACACACGCACATGCACAGCACACAATCTATACATATGAGCACAGACATGCACACATGCATGCTCACACACATGCACACATGCACACTCATGCACACACATGCACACATACATACGAGCACATGCACACACATGCATACACATGCACAGCAACACATCTATACATATGAGCGCACACATGCACACATGTGCACGGCAACGCATGCACACTCATGCACACACGTGCACACATGTGCACACACACATACTGCACATGCATGCATGCTCATGCACAGACGCACACAGCCGTGCATCTGAGGCAGGAGGGAGACACAACCCTGCAGTAGCCAGAGCTCTGCTACATCGATGCAGACGGTTACAGGCGCTGCTTTCCAAAAAGCAGAGCTGAGTGAAATAAATATTTTTCCTGTGAGAAGAGGCTCAAGTCGGCGCTCCTAACAAGCCCCAATTCATTCCAGATTCGCTCGGAGCGGCTGGCGTCAGTGCGCCCATCTTGAGGCACTTAGGCTGGCGTGGTGGCTGCAGCATGCCCATGTGCCTGGCTGCTTTCCCTCACTCGGCAGTGTGACAAGGAGTCTGTCCCTGGGGAGCAGCTCCCCACAGCTTCTTGGAGTCCCCGACCTTCTTTTCCGGGCAGCTCCCCATGGTGTCATCTGCACGGGAGGCCTTGGAGCAGAGCGTAACCTCTTTTTGGCAGAAGGCTCAGCTCTTGAGTCCTGGAGAAAATCTGCAGGAAGAATTTAGCTGGGACCTGGGAACATACACACAGGAGGATGCCTGGGTTGTCTCAAATCCTGGGAGCCTAGCTGTGCAGACAGAAACCCATGCATCGATTCTCTCCCCCACTAGCCCGCTCAGCAAGCGCAGCCCAAGCTGGTGTAGGACTTGGTGCAAAGATTGCGAGAGACAGTACCAACCTGCAGGCAGATTCACTCCTCCATCTGTTCCTTCCTTCACTCACTCGCTCACTGGGTGGAGATTTGATGAGTGTCGCCTGAAGTTTCAGGTACTTTCCTCAGAGTGCTGGGGACTGCACAGGGAGCCACACAGACAAACTCCACCTTGTAGAGCTTGCGTTCTAGTTGGGGTGACCGATAACACACAAGGAAACCGTAACATTTAGTACATCCAATGGTTTTCAATGCTGAAGGGGATTAAATGAGGGTCTAGGAATCGGGTGATGGGGGAGGGCGAGCAAGTGGCATTTAAGCCAGGTGCAATGGGCAGGCCTATAATCCCAGCAACTCGGGAGGCTGAGTCAGGAGGATTGCAAATTTGAGGCCAGCCTCTGCAACGTAGGGAGACCCTGTCTCAAAATAAAAAATAGAAGAGTTTGGGATGTGCTCCAGGGGTTCAATTCCCAGCACCAGTCGTTAAATGAATGAACTTTGGGTCACACTGAAATAAGACACACGCCCTGTGCTACAGCTGCTCAGCCTGGCTCAGGAGATGCGAGATGTGGGCAGTAGGTGTCACTCAGCCTGAGGACATCTGGAAGTGACAGCTGTTCCCTGGCTCTATGGGTCAAGGAAAGCTGCCCAGGGGAGGTGTTGCTGGGACTCGCTTGAAGGCAATTGTGACCTGCTTAAGAGGGACAGGCTGACCACCACGGCAGAGGGAACCGCGCGAGCCCAGGATGGGGCTGCAAAGGTGGGGCCAGCGACAGGGTCTTCTATCTGGGGCCGGGGAGAGGCTCAGGGAGGGAAACCCCCTGGAGTGGGCACAGGGAAGAGAGAAGGCAGATCCCCAGGACCACGCCCACTGACTCCACCCCCAGGACCACGCCCCGCTGACCCCCATCCCCAGGACCACGCCCCGCTGACCCCGCGCCCTGGCGAATCCTGTCGTGAGCTGTTGCAATCCTCTTTTACACAGGGGGACTCTGTGGCTCGGACAGGCCACTTAAGGTCATGAGCCGGGACTTTTAAAAGCTTTCTAAAAACCGCTCAATTCTGATGCCTTGAATCTGTCCTTTTAAAGTGTAGGATTTAGCCGGCTTCAGCCCATTCCCGAGGTGGTGCAGCTGTTGCCTCCGATTCCAGAATATTTTCCTCACCTGCAACGCCCCCCAGGCCCAGTAGCAGTCACTCTGCTTCTCCCGGACCCCAGCCCTGGCCACCGTGCAAGGCTCTGGGCCTTGCCGTGACGAGCGTGCTGCGCGCTCCGGTGGCCTTGAGTCTGGCTTTGTTCTCCTGGTGTCCCCCGTGGCCTCCGGGGGAGCCCCAGTCCTTTCCGGGCCACACAGTTTCCCGGCTGGGTCTCCTCGGATGTTGTGCGTGCACTGCTGTCAGCACGTGGCAGGTGGCGGGGACAGGTGCCCCTTCTCCTGGGTGTGCCCGGGGGTGGGTTTGCGGGTCTGTGCTGCCACTCTGCGTCATTTGTGCGGCTGCCAGCCAGTTGGCCCAGCGTCTGCTCCCTCCCTCCGCCAGTGTGTGCCCGGGTTCCCCAGCTCGGCGCCCTCCCTCTGTCTTTGCGACGGTGGCCACTGGCCACGCGTGCTAGTGTGCGTGAAGCGGGAACTCCCTGCGGGTTTGCTCCACACGGCCAGCAGCCAGGACTTGCAGTTGAGGCTGCGCGTGGGAACGGGTGGACAGGACTTGGTGATTTCTCCCACTTTGGGAAGACAAGAGGAACGGCAGACAGGAGGGACTTGGGGTTTGCTGCGTGGGGGGACTCAGGGTGGGATAGGTATGGGGTAGGCACAGGCCAGGAACGGAAGTGGGAGACTGTATCCCCGTTTGCCTGGGTCAAGGGGTCAGCTTCCTCCTCGCAGGGCCGGGCCTGGGCCTCCCCTTCCTTAGATGGAAAGTCTCAGCTGCAGACCCAAAGGTCATCCTGCCTGGCTGGGCAAGGTCACGCGTGCCAGTGGTTCCTGCTACTCAGGAGGCTGAGGCAGGAGGATCATAAGTTAGAGGCTAGCTTGGGCAACTTAGCAAGATCCTATCTCAAAGTTAGGAAAGAAAGGGCCGGAGGTGAAGCTCAGTGGCAGAACACCTCTGGGTTCAATTCCTAGTTCAAAAAAAGGAAAAAATTCTCCCTCCTCAGGGAAGCCAGGCACAGGGGGCCTTGAGGGAGACCTAGAGCCCAGCCAGCACCTGTCTCTGGGGGTCAGTCTGGCGCTGAGGCTTGGCCTTTTCCCCACCGTGCCCACTGAGAACATCATGCATGCACCAGCCCCGTCCTCCAAGGGCTGGCTCTTGACAGGGTCCTAATTCCTGTGGCTCCCAGAACCAGGATCAGGAATCACCCCACTTTCTTCATGGGCAGCTCTGAAGACAGAGCGCCTGGGGTCAGTTGTCAGCCAAGCTCTAGGATGATCATGCTTCTTTTTGGGGAGTGGATCTCACTGTGCTTCCCAGGGCTGGTCTTGAACTTGTGAGCTCAAGTGATCCTCCAGCCTCAGCCTCCCAAGTCTGGGCCTGCAGGTGCGTGCGACGTCTGGCTGACATTTGTATTTCTTGAGCGTTTAGCATGTGCCCTGTTCTGATGACCAATGGGTATTTTATGTCCATCCCCTTTTCACAGATGAGGAACCCAAGGTTCAGAGAAGGAAAAGAGGTCCTTTAGCTAAGGTCACGTGGCTGGTCTGTGAGCCCTGTCTCTGGATGCCTGACCTCAGGGCAGGGTGGGTGGCACAGGAGCAGGGACAGGGCTGGTTTTCCATTATGGCAGATCAAGTCACCAAAACTCTTTGGCTTAAAAACATGCCCAGGGACCAGTGCACGGTTGTGTAGCTCAGAAACCAGGTGTGGGGCCCTGGGTTCTCCACCCAGGGTGTCATGAGCTGCAATTCCAAGTGCTGACTGATCAGGCTGAAGGTCTGGGGACAGATTGGCTCCCCAACTCGTTCTTGTTGGCATAATTTGGCTCCAGACCAAGGTCCCAGCTGTTGATGGGGCTGTTTTGGCGTCACAGTCCCCCGGTTCCTCACCATGTGGGTCCTGACTCTGCAAAGCACTGGTGGAACTCCCCCTCCCACTGAGTCCTGATTCCCACCCGGCCTGTGGCTCCCAGAACATGGGGTCTGTGGCTGCAGATGATCTCGCTTTTGCTGTACAAAGATCTGGAGGTGCTGACCCCAGGGGAGAGCGTCACAGAGGGGGGCACTGCGGTCACCTAACGCCCTGCCAGCCAGAGAAGGCCTGAGTCCTGCTGAGGAGGACAGCAGCTTGGTTCTTCCCTATATCTGCTTAGATCCTTGTGGATCCAGACAGACTCTACATCTGTCACCCTGTTGGAGACTACCTGCCACCCATTGTGATGGATGGGGACGAGGGACCGTGAGAGGTGACTGGTTTGAGGGGAGACCTCACGCATGGGATTGGTGCCCTCACAACGAAGACCCCAGAGGGTTCTCTTGCTCTCTCTCTGCCACACGAGGTCTGCAGCTGGGTCGGCCCCCTCTGCACCTGGCCATGGGGGTCCCTGAGCCTAGGCTTCTGGCCTCCAGACTGTGGGAAATAAAGGTTGGTTTATAAGCAGTGCAGTCCGGGGCGGCTACGGTGCCCACCGGGCCGGAGGCAGAGCCACACTGCGGTGCCGTGCCGTCTGTGCTTTTATCCCCATGTCACCTCTGAGGAGAATGTGGGACCAGCCAGTTGGTCCAGGGCTGTTGGCACCCAGGCACCATCTCCCTTAGCAGCCCCAGTCCTCACCCTGCCCTCGGAAGGGTGGAGCCGCGCCCTCACCCTCGCCCTCGCCCTCTGGAGGTCTCCACAGTCGTTGGCTTTTACGGATCTGCTGCTGGCCCAGTGACGCCCCTCCTGTGAGCAGGAAAGCAATCAAGCATGAGGGGTACAGTATCAGACTGTGCACAGGAGGACCCAGGCCGGCGGGCTGGTTGGGCTGTGTGTGTGCCGGGGGTGCCCATGCCCTCCACTGCTTGCTGGGCCCCTTCCGTGGGGCGGAAGCCACAGCTCCAGGTCCCAGGGAGCAAAAGGACCTTTGCAGTTTTTCGAGGGCCCTGTGGGCTCACTCCGTTCTCCTAAAGCCCACCTTGCTGGGCGCTGCTTTCCTGAGTGTGGCTGACCCGGGCTGCTGGGAGGCTGGACTTGAGGGGATCATGGGAACCAGGACAGAGAATCTGGCTCAGAGAAGCCGAGGGGTCTCCCAGAGGGGGTGCTCCCTGAGGTGATGGGGTGTCCAGAGAATCAGGCCTGGGAAGGGGCCAGAGCCCAAACCGAGGAGCCCAGGAGGGGCGCGAGGCAGACCTTCCCATCTGGGTACCACAGCCAGGATGAACAGATCCAGAAGGTTCCATCTCCCTGTTCTTTGGCTGGGCCCCACAGCCTGGCTTGGTGGGGGGCCCATCAGGCCAACAGCAGTGGAGAGGAGCTGGATCCTCCACAGAAGAATGCCGTCAGGAAGAGGAGGATGGTGGGAACGCAGGGGACACTCTTGGAACTAATTTCTAGAATCCTCATCCTGATGTTATACTGCATGGCCAGTTTCATGTGTCCAGCCCCCACCGCCTCCCCCAAGACTCCACTGTCATCCACTGGTGAGCATCTCTGTGCTTCCTTCCACAGAACAGTCTAGGCTTTCAGTCCCTCTTCAAGGACGGGGGCTCCAAATCAGCTCCTCGGGCTGTTTTGCATTTCAAAACATCATTAAACTGCTGGGATAAACAAAGTATTTTTTGTCTGTTAGGGGGTTGAATTGTGTCCCTCAAAAAAGATATGTTGAGGGCCTGGAGCGGTTACAGAGCTTGCCTGGCATGCATGAGTACGCGAGTTCAAACCCCAGCACCATGTTCACAGCAAAGTCTCGGAGCAATGAAAGTCATTTGAGAAACTAAATAAAAATTGTTTCTCTGTTTCTCTTTCTCTCTCTCACTGTCCCTCTCTCCTTAAAAAATAAAAATAAAAAATAAAGATATGTTGAAGTTCTAATCCCTGGGAAAAGAGTCTTTAAAGACCTAATGCAGTTAGGATAAGGTCACTGCGGGGGGCCTTTATTCAGCATGATGGTGTCCTCATAAGAAGATGGGGAGGAGGGCGCTTTGAAGACAGACATAGGAAAAGGTGACCACAGAGGCGGACTTAGAGGCAAGCAGCCACCGGGCAGGGACACCAAGGACGCATAGCCTACGCAGGCAGAGGCAGCTAGGGGCTCTCTCCTAGAGCCATCAGAGCAGCCCGCCCTGCCGGCTCCTAATCCTGGATTTCTAACCTCCAGAACAGAGAGACAGTGAGCTCCCAGGGTCTAGGCTATCCAGCGCGCAGCCCACCCTTCCAGCACCCCAGGAAACCGACACTGTGCCCTGGGGTCTCCAACCTCAGCAGGGCAAAGCCACGGGAAACTACAAACCATCAGTTGAACCTCTCTTTTAATGAGGACAATGGAGAATGTCCTCCCAGCTGTAAAGCAAGGTCATGTGAGGTCATCCCAGGGACTTCCATCTTACAGAGGGGGAAACCGAGGCTCAAAGAGGGTAAACGACTTGTCCAAGGTCGTGTAGCTAGAAGGAAGCAAAGACTGCATGGAACGTGGGGTTTTGACCCAAGGCTCAGACTGCCACCTCCACATGAGGCTCTGATGTGTATTTTATGGTTTATAACTGTCCACACAGAGCCCCGGATCCTGGTTTCTGGAGGTCTCTTTTCTTTGTTCACGCGCTCAAATTTTAGTACCGACTTTGTCCTCCTGGGAGGAACTTCCTGCTCCAGACACACTTTTGGTAGTAGGAGCCCTATAAAGCAAGCCCTCTCTCCCTAGCGCTTTTCATTACAAAATCGAGATGCATTCCCCTCAAAATCATCTCCCAGTAGAGCCGAGGAAGAATGTTTGGCAAAGAAGGAATTAATTGATAAACAGCATGAAGTACACAGATTCTAGCATCTGCCTCTGATGTTTTGCAACACTTTTGGAAACTCCAGGATTACGATTCCAGCCCAAGCTGTTTATTCCAGGCTGTTAAGCCACAAGCATCTCATGCATGCCCAGGAACCCACTGATTTCCCCCTGAACATCCAAACCAGAGCCCCTCTCTCCCGTGACCCCTTGTGGCTGCAATTCCAGAGAAGACCAGTAGGGGTCGCCTAATAGAAGGTGACTGTAGGGCTGAAGATGGTGGAGATTCAAGGCTTTGGGGTCTGGAAAGCTAAGTTTATTCCGTTGGGAGGAATTCCACTCTCTGTAGGATGTGGGTTAACCATCTGGCATAGCTGCTCAGTCCTGAGGATGGAAGAAGAAGATGTGAAAAAAATCTGTCTTTCCCCACCTCCTGCCCTGGGGAGGCGCGTGGGCTGGGGCCAGGGTGCCCGGAACAGTCTCTCTCCTGCAGCCACCAGAGGAAAAGGAAACGGCACAGCTCATCGTGCCAGAACAGCAGGCTGGCTTGATTCTCTTGTAAATTGTTTACCTCGAAGGACCAGATGGTCTCTGGCTGAGCCCTTGACCACTTCCTGGGTAGCCTCTGCTGCAAACAGACCCGGCTCTGCAGCCCACGTGCTGGGCAGAGGTCCCCAGGCCAGGCGCTGACCCCACAGCCCTGGGCGCTAGAGCCTGGGGGGTGTAGGGTGAGGGGAGCACTGGGCCCCGCCCAGAAGGCCCCTAACCCCTCACCCACCTGCAGGGCCTCCAGTATGGTCCCCTCCATCTGGACACTCACCTCCCACCACTCAGAGCCCAGAGCAATGTTCCCCTCCCACCAGCCCCTCCTGGAGGTGCGTGACAGGGCCCCTGCCTGCCTGGCTTGCTGGCTGGGCCTGGACTGTAGAGGTAGCAAGGCTTTCCCTCACCCTGATGGCCAAGGTGATTTATTTTATTTTATTTATTTTTTTAAGAGAAAAGAACAGTGAGAGAAAAAGAGAGAGAGGAAAAAAAAACAATTTTTTAAATTTAGTTTTTCACATGGCTTTCACTGCTCCGAGACTTAGTTGTGTACGTGGTGCTGGGGTTTGAAGTCGTGTCCTCGTGCACACTGGGCAAGCACTGTAACCACTGACCACCGCTCCAGCCCCAGTGATTCATTTTTGAGGTGTGAGAAAGGGGCTTCAGCGTGCCCTTGTTGCCTGGGGTGTCCTGTTTCCTTCCTTATGCACTGCCGAGTGTGGCCTCTCTGGAGATGGCCACTTGGACCTTTTCTGCAAACTTCTTTATAATAAGAATGGAAAAGCATTCAATCCAGGTTATGAAAAATTATTACAGATGTAGCTAGGTGCAGTGGCACACACCTGTGATCCCAGAAACTCAGGAGGCCGAGGCAGGAGGATGGCAAGTTCAAACCAACCTTGGCAGCTTAGCAAGACCTCATCTCAAAATCAAAAACGGCTGGGGATGTGGCTCAGCAGTTACCCCCGGTACCAAAATAAAATAAAATGACCAAAAATTATTTCACACATATATTAAGCAAATTAATGCCTTTTTTTTCAAATTAGCACTTTGAACACATACACTGTTTACCCCTCCCCACATATCCCTCCCTGACAAACTCAAGGTGGCGATTTGTTTACTTCTTTTTGCAGGAATGGACAAGGACGCTTGATGTACTTGTTCTAACAGATGAAAAATGTCATGTTCTTAGTGTCAAAAATATCCTTTAGGAATTTTTGATAAAACAGAGAGCCCTGTCCCAGTTCCCTGAATGCTTGCAATGCATCATCTGTGACAGATTCAGCCCAGTTTTGCTTTTGTCTGCTTTCAACCAAGCTGCGACAGGCCTCCCTGGCATTCGCAGGTAGGAGGGTGTGCGTGGAATGCCAGCCTCCCAGAGGTTTAAGTGGCAAATGTCTCAGTCCTGCCTGGATGGGCACCCTGAGGTGAAGGGATTTGTGAGAACCGCTGCTTTCTCACGGGCCACAGGCAGGGATTGCCCACTGATCCGTGCCAGGCAGGTGGGCCTGCCCCCGTGAGCGCCACCTTGCCCAGGTGGGTGAAACAAACCTGGACTGGCGGACATTTCTAAGCATAGCTCTTGCTTTCTGCAGGATCGAGGGTTGGGTGGGGATTGGGATCCATCTGGAGTGGGGCAAGGTAGAAAGAGGGACTGGCTGTGGGCATCTCTGAGAAGCAGAGCTAGTGGAGCCTTTGACCAAGGCCCCGTGCAGAGGGAGGAGGATGGAGGCCTCACCAGGGCCCCAGGCTCCACAGGCGGGAACATCGGGGGCTGAAGGTCCCCCCCAGGCCTTGCACCCAGGTCTCAGGAGCCCGTGAGGAGCAGGTGGACATCTGGACAGGGAGGACCCAGAGCAGATTCTAAAGCAAAAACCGGAGAAAATACGCTCATCCCTGTAGGAATGGGGGACCAAATGAGGGCCAGGGTCATGGTTAGGGCTTGTGTGGGAGCCTGTCCTGGAGCTCTGGGGATTGGCTGCAACATGAGCCTGGGCAGGTCCAGCCAGCGGGGCGACCGGTCCCTGGGGACCGGAGATGCTCGGTGATGGCTTGAAGGGACAGTGTGGTTCCTGTGTAGAATTCTCAGTCCAGGTTGGAGGCCGCTGGGGCCCAGGCCATCGCTGAAGCCACTGCACTGTGTACTGGCTCCCGCAGGTCAACTGAGGTCACACAGGTCAAGTGCGAGGTCTGACCGGGCCTCCCAGCTGGGCTGATTGTCATAGCCCCAGAAGGTGGGGGACAGGGCTGTTGAGTCTGGTGAACAGACAAGGCCCCCTGGAGCCCAGCTCCTAAAGCCCTTGCTTGCTGTGGAAAGGCCTGGCTGTCAGGTGCTGTCCGTTGGCCCTGCCGTGCTGGGCCTGAGGAGCCGCTCATTCTCAGATCAGAAGTCAGGGCTGCCCAAGCTCTGTCCAGCAGGTCGCTGGCTGCCCACAGAGCCCCCTCGGTGCCCTTCCAGCTCAGGTTTTACTTCCAGGTGGTTCTGAAGGGTGGGAGGGCCAGGCTATGGGCCCAGGTCGTGAGCTGCCACACACGAGGGTGGGTTCTTGCCTGCTCTGCAGGGTCCTTCAAATACTCTACTCAAAACAAAACCCTATCAACCAGAAGGCAGTTTGCTCTAAGTGGAGATTGCCTTAGAAAACTCCACCACACAAAACCACCTGAGCAAGTTCAAGTTCTACCCTCTGCCTGCCCGTGGCCTCGCCCTGCCCTGGGCCAGCCCTGAGTGCTGTGCTGGGACAGAGAGAGCTGCCCAGGTTCAATCCCTGGTCCAGGGAGAAAGAGAGAGAAAGAGGAAAGGAGGGCGGGTGGGACTGAAGGGAGGTCGGCTCTCAGAGCATCGCCACCCGGTCTGCAGACCCTTCCTCACTTGTCCTAGCTTGTTCTGCCCTGGGAGACCTCTGAGCTCCAGCCCAACACACCCAAGGTCACACGTGCCTGACACATCCTCCTGGCCTGGCCACAAGGTCAGTGCTAAACGGCTGCATGCAGTTGGCTCTCGGTCTTTACTCATCAAGACAGCCTTCTGGGCCAGTGGAGGTAAGGGCTTATGGATGGTCTCAGAGGGTGCCATTGCCAACATCAGAGAGCCACGTTGTCCTGGTCCTGGCTGTAGCTGAGGCGCCCTTCCCAGGGGCCTCTGCTGACCACTGCTCCCAGGTCCCTGCTGCAGCCAGCTCGCCAGCAGGTGGGCCGAATGCTTTGTGGTTCCTCAGAGCACAGCTGCTCCTGACCCCTGCAGCTCATCCACCCCGACTGCCCTTCTCTGCCAAGGCAATCGCTCCTCCTGATTTAGGTTGCAGACAGAGATGTCCTTTTCCCAGGGCTGTCCTCTGTCCCTGTTCTCACCTGGGGCTGGACTAGATGCGCTTTTCTTCGCCAGCTCGGCCTCTGCATGGCCCCATCATGGTGCAATCTCATCACCCCGGTGCTGACGGCCCTCTGCCAGTCTGCCTTCCTCTAGACCAGGTCACAGCGGTAAGCCCGGTGCCAGCAGCCAGCAGGCGGTCAGCACACGCACACTGAGTGGAGAGAACGCAGAGTGCAGGGGAGTCCTGCCCTCCACCCCTGTGAACGGGATAGGGATCGTCCCCTGCAGATGAGATCCTTGTGAGGGACACATCAAGGCAGGATGTCTGGTGAGCCCCTGGAGGACCTGGCCAGGGTAAGGGGCAAGGCCACTTTCACCAGGGGGCCTAATAGGGAGGCCAATGGAGAGGCCAGCGTGGCTGGGAGGAAGCAGTGCGGGAAGACCTGGCGACACTTTGCCTGGCTGGGGTCATAGTTGTGAAGACCTGAGGTGACTGCACTGAGGGGCAAGAGAGGACTGTGGAGCACAGGAGAGGGCTCTGAGAGCACAGGAGAGACTGGGAGCAAGGCAGAGGACTCTGGGAGGACAGGAGAGGGCTCTGGGGGGGCACAGGAGAGGACTCTGGGAGGACAGGAGAGAGTTCCGGGAGCACAGGAGAGGACTCTGGGAGGACAGGAGAGAGCTCTGGGAGCACAGGAGAGGACTCTGTGAGGACAGGAGAGGGCTCTGAGAGGACAGGAGAGGACTCTGGGAGGACAAGAG
>PVKS010005995.1:0-81250 GCA_004027875.1 Aplodontia rufa
AAGTGTGGGCTATCTCTGAACCCTTGGGGCAACACTGTCCAGGTCAATTGAGATCCACTGTCTGGCTCTTCAAAGGCAAACAAGTACTGTGATTGTGAGTCTAGGGGTATGCAGAAGAAGGCATCTTTTAAGCCTAAGACTGTGAACCAAGCAGCAGTAGCTGGGATCTCAGATAACAAAGTATAAGGATTAGGCATTATAGAGTGGAGGGGAACAACTGCTTCGTTAATTATTTTAAACTCTTGGACTAGGTGCCATTCCCCACTGGAGACTTTTGAACTCCCAAAATAGGTGTGTTGCAAGGCACCAGAAGTCCCTGATGTTTGAGGTTCTGAATAATCTCCAATAAGCCTTTCTTCAACTCTGGGCAAAGAGGGTACTGTCTCTGGTATGGAAAGACAGAGGTGTCCTTTAAAATTATTTTAACTGGGGCTGCATTCCTTGTTCACCCAATTCTGCTTTCAGTGATCCACACTTCAGGATTTATGTCACATTCTAATACAGGCAAACATAGTGGTCCCAGGGGCTCTAAATTCATGGCGATAGAAGCCTGAAGCTTTGAAAGTAAGTCTGTCCCTAGTAGGGGGGTAGGGCACTCTGGGACTATCAGGAACACATGAGAAAACATCATTCCATCCCATTCACAACTCAGTGGGGGAGTAAAGTTTCTAGTCAGAGGCTGTCCAGACACTCCTTGCACCATCATGCTGTCAGAGGAGGGAGGTCCAGGGTAAGAGACAAGTACAGAAAAGCTAGTGCCAGTATCCAGGAGGAAACTGATCTTTTGGCTCCCTACAGAGAAACATACCTGGGGCTCATATGTAGTAATAAGAGTCATAGGAGCCATTAAAGTTGACCCCGGGCCCCATCAGGCCTGTGTGGAGGAATCTGGACCTGAGGGCCTGTGCCCCTGGAGACATTTATTTCTCCTCACCTTGACAGATAAGACAGGGCTTCAGTTGTCACCTGGCTGGTGGACACTCCCGCCGGTAATGTCCCTCTTTTCCACAATGGAAACAAATCTGTTTTGTGGTTTGAGGTCCATTCCCTTTTTTCTCTTTATTACTCCAGAAGCTTCCCTTTCGTAGGGCCATGACCATTGCTTCAGCTTTCTTTATGTCTCTCTGTACCCTTTCCTTCCTCTCCTCACAATCTCTATTATAAAAGGCAGAGGTTGCAAGCTGGAGGATGTCATCTAAGGACTGATTAGGGCCATATGCCAATTTTTGTAACTTCCTCTGAATGTCTGGGGCTGATTGGGTGATGAATCTATCCTTTAGAATTGCTTGGCCCTCTATGGACTCAGGGTCCACAGTGGTGTGTTTTCTCAACGTTTCCCTGAGTTTCTCCAGAAAGACAGTAGGACTTTCCTGAGGGCCTTGATAGATGTCAGACAGTTTGGAATAATTAATAGGCTTTTGTCTGGATCTTCTTAGGCCTTCAATGATTAGTACCTGAAAGTGCCTAATCTTCAAACCACCCTGTTCATCATTGGGATTCCAATCAGGATCTACTCTGGGGACTGCTTGTGCTCCAGATGGGGAATTAAGTCTGCCCTTAGTTTGGGTTGCTAGGGCATGACTGAGATGTAGATCATTTCCAAAATGTTCAGCTGCTCTTAGGACAGTCTCCTTTTCATTGGAAGTTAAGTCTGATTAAGCAGTAGCATAAGGTCTTTCCAGGAAAGATGATATATTTGACCTCTGCTTTCAAATGCCTCAATATATTTATCTGGATCCTCTGAAAATCTCCCTAAATCCATCTGTATTTGTCTCAAATCTTGGAGGGAGAAGGGAACTTGTATTCTGGTTGATCCAAATTCTCCTCCTGACATTTCCTGGAGGGGTAATATATTAGATCTGTCTCCTGGGACAGCTGAGGGAGGTCCAGGATAAGGAGGACAAGAGGACTGCTGATAGGGAGCAGCAAGAGATAAACCTTCCTGGGAATTTGTTAGTTCCTTTCCCTTAATAAATGACTCCTTGGAGCTTTCCCTCATCATTGCAGCAATTAGAGGTGAGTCTAATGTACATTTTTTATGTAATTTTGGGTAATCTCTTAAAATAAAGAAAGCCTGAACATAGGAATCTCAGCATATTTTCCTTCCTTCTTGCAAAATAAACCAAGCTGTACAATAGTATTAAAATTTATACTTCCCTCTGGCAGCCAGAATTCTCCATCAGAGAGTGTGTTTTGGGGCCAAGCTTTGCAGCAGAAGAAAATGAGATTTTTTTCTTAAGTATTTGGGAGTCAAATATCCCAGTTTTTCAGTATGCAGGCCAGTGGAGAACCTGGCATAACTTGTGAGATCGAAGCTCCCATCTGAATTAGAGAAAATGAACAGAGCTCAAGCACCAATGCCAGAGAGACTGTCTTTTGCCTTATAGAGCCCTTTCAGGGGACTTCTGATGGTCAGCAATCCTGTCTCTCTTTTTCTTAAATCCTGCTGGATTTATTGCTGCCTTACCAGCAAGGACATAGAGGTCTTTCTTTGCCACATGCCAAAGACCTAAGGGATTCCAGACTTAGTGGAATTACTGGTCCCTTAACCACTGGGAAATTTCCAAATATAATGACACATAATAGGAAAGTGACCTACAATAGGATGGACTCTTCTGCACCACACATTGATATAAAAGTTGATCTTTACTCTTATAGAAAGGACTATGGACCACCAGGGTCATTAATAGTAGAGGTTGGAACAGAGGGCTTATATTGGGCTTTCTGTGGGTTAAGCGAATCTCCAAAGGGTAGAAAGGACATCATACAGTGATATTTAAGTGCTTAATGTCCTTTTACTGGAGAAATTCAAGAAAAACCAGATTGGAGGGTTTGCTTTACAAAATTTCCAGGATGTGGAGATGAACACTACAATTGGGAAGCCCTATTACTCAAATTTAAAGGACTTTTGCTACAGGTTGAGATCATGCCTTTTAAAGTTCCTAAAGAACAGGAAAGGGTGAGTGTAAGTTTCCGTCTACACCCAAAACGGTTTAGGAGACATCTAGGAGCACAGAAACAGCAATAAGGGAATCCATATAAGCCTGAATAGAAGGAAACTTAGGCCCTTTCTTCCTAATCATTCTATATAAAATGTCCCTTTCTCAATGGCAAGGGAAGGGGTGCTTGGGAGGAACGAGCATCATGGGGAGAATTCGGCCCATATGGAGATGTATATTTCTGGGACTTTTGCTCAGCACCAATCGATCAACTGGTCACTAGTAGGATACCCCTAAGGGCTATCTGGAGAGGAGATACAGGGAGAAGCCTTTGAAATCAGCCAGGGAGTTGCCCTGGCCAGAATCTCTCAGTTGCTTCACTCCTTCACTCAACTCCTTGCATCCAAAGTTGACCAGGATTGGGGGCAACTGTCTACTAACGCCAGACACACTCCAAGCCAGGATAGAAAGTTGGGAATGCCTCTTACAGAGCCTAGCATGCCTGACCCAAAGGTAGGGAATTAGGAACTGCAAGAGGACGTGAAACCTGTCATCCGAGACTTAAGGCTGGTGGTTGCGCTAATCGCATTTAAGTGACCGACAGATGTCCAGTTTTGTTGTCCTCCAGAAAGAAAGGGAAAGATGCATGCAAGCTGAGATCTGCTTGCAGAGGCAGAGGGCTTACCTCAGTGATGATCTTATCCTGTTCCCCATGGATCCCTGACAAGCCCCCAGCTAATCTACATCACCGGATGTGGATGTTGGATTCATGTCCTCTCAGAGTCGAAGAATGAAACCGAGGGGCACCAAGGCAAGCAGAGCAAACAGAGTTTATTTAAGAAGAGAGAGAACAGGTGGGAAAGGGAGCCAAGAGCTCACGGTGGGGTTGAGTTCATCCCTTACAGATGTCACTTTCCCTTCAGATGGTCACTGTTTCCTTGCCCTTGTACCTAGGACACAGGTGCAGGGCATGCCCTAGGTGCCAAAGGAAAGAATGCAGTTCCTCCCCTAGCAGCAGAGAGTGTTTGCATCTGGGCCTTATCAACATATCAAGGGAATATCAAAGGAAAGAGAAAAAATCAGTTTCCTCTAGACCTACTCAAACACTCTACCTACTCTGACTGCCTAACCTTTCCTATCTCAATAGGAAAGAGTTTATTGAAGTGATAAGGAAAGGGACAAAAGACACTCTCAAGGAAGAGAGTGGGTCTTCTCTGGAGAGGAGAAAGATAACGTTCTTCTCCTGTACTCTACTTTTATTGGGGATTCCAGAGAAGTTTCCAGAGAGTCCCTCCCAGGTCCATCTCTTGACTTCTGACTGACAACAAGGTGAGAGAGATCAAGTCCTTACTTCCATGGTAACTCTAGATAACCTTAGGCTGCTGATTGGTTCCAAATGAATTCTTAACTATGCATCTTCACAAAGTTTCTGCTTAGGAGGGACTACCCTTATCTTCCTGAATTTTAGGATCTGGTCAGAAAAGTCTCCCTTCAGGGTAATTTGGGTTCCTCCAATCAACATTATTTTGGGTTGACAGTTCCTCAGCAGACAATAGGTAACTTGCTGAAGAATATGACACACCTTGCTTACCTAGGCCAAGCAGACTCCTCTGCAGGCAAACTGTTTTTTAGAAGAGAAAGCACATGGGGTTGATGCCAGTTTTGTGAATGTTGGGTTCGTGTCCTTCAGAGTCAAAGAATGAAACTGAGGGACACAGAGGCAAGTGGAGCAAATGGAGTTTATTTAAGAAAGAACAGAAAGAAAAAGACTTCTCCAGGAGAAGGGAGTATTGGAGTAGAGAGCTTGAAGAGGGGATGCAACTCACCTTTTTTAAGATTCTCTTCCCCTGATTAATCATTGGCTTCCCTCCCCCATTCCTAGGAGTATGGACTTGAAATTCTGGTCTTATCTAGTCTTTGGTTGTGGATCAGAGCATCTTTATCAGCAGAGGGGAAGTTACTGCCTGGACCACTATTGTTAGGAAGCAGATGTGAAGCTGATATGCACTTCTGCTTACTTAGGGCCATGAATGCTCTTTGCCCTCTCAGAAAAATGACCATCAGCTAATTTCCTCCTTATTGACCAGCATCATTCTACCTACACTGACTGCCTAGCTTTGTCTGCCTGAGGAATAGCCCAATGGGCCCATTTCATACAATTATTCTCTTAACCTTGCATTCCCACTATTCACCTTTGTCTGTCTCCTAACAGTTTCAGAAATATTATAACCCTGGATTAATTAAACCAAAGCAGTTCAGTCACATATAAAAATTTTACATAATACATGCTTATTTAAAATACGTGAATCATGTTTTTACAAGCCTAGGAACTGTCACCTGAATAGAACCCCATTATTGTAGTCACAGTGGATGACAGGATTATGTGTGCATTAATATATTTTCTACAGGGGACATGCATTATAGATCACAGTGAAGGCAGCAGGAGGGATTTGACCTGCTGTGTGGCCTTATCTTATTGATTTCTCTTAAGGTGTTCATAATGTTTCCTTTCACTGAAAGATAAGGTTTTTAGTTTACTCCAACGAAAATGCTATTGTAATTGTAACACTGTGTAGTGTCTTTACTGGCTAGATTTTCTTTAGGAAAAGAAATGTATGTCCCGTTTTATTTGGTCAGTAAGATCATTTACATTTTATCATACAAAAGCCTCTTCATTTTATCTGCCAAGTTGGTGCTGAAACAGCTTGAGCTGTTTAATTGTTATGCAGAAATAGACTTTGTAGATATGTTAAAATAGGAAAGGGTTTAGAATTTATGACTACTTATGTATTTGGATATTTAATGCTCCTGTTTACTTCATGTGCAAACTTTGTGAGTGCATGCAAAAAATAATAAATGTTGTGAGGTGTTTTATGTCAGAAAATGTGAACAGATCTGTTGTGTTTTATTTTGTTTTGTCTTGGTGTGTGTAAGTAATCTTTGTATTTACCAATCTTAGAGAAACATGCCAGGAAAGTAGTTTCTCTCATAACCAAAATATACAGCTTTTCAGAGTATATACAAGACATTGCACATATCCTACTATAGACCTGACCACAAGTAGTGAGGTCTAGGGACTGAAGCGGTGCACACAACACAATGTGCATTTGATGGAATTAGTTGACATGCTAGGTGTCATAAGAGGATTAACACTGATTTTTAGATGAGTTCTTCCTTTATTGGTCTTGATCTCCTGGGGCCAAACACAAACTGTTTCTTCAGTCTCCCAAGAATATGGAACTGTAGCCTACATCTCCCAAAGCTTTTATGAATTTCTGAGTGTGAAGCAGCAGGAAGAATCCCTCTGCCCAAAAATGAGACAAATTCCCCTGTCCAAAGAGAAAAAAAAGGAAAAAGTTTTGCACATTAGCTCCTCTGAGCAGACAAACTCTGCTGATAAGCTTTGGAGATTTTATCTCAATGTCACCAGCACTTCCTCTTTCTTATAAATGTTAGAGATTTAGAGATTCCACTTAGTTCATGCAAAAATCTGTATAAGGGAGCTTTTTTTTTTCACTTCAAAAGTTAATTCTGTGTACTGGTGACCAATTACAAAACTTTGTAACTTTTCTTTGTTGGCCAATCAACACATAATGAAAACCTCCTAAAGGCTATAAATGACTAAAATTCCCATATAATGAGGTCCAGAGATCTTTAATGGCAGCCCCACATCTGGAACCGCTGCAGCATAATTTCAGTCTGCTTCCTGAATCTTCCTCCTGTGTCCTTGCCTCATTTTTTTTTTTTGGTGCATTATAATTTTATATAACGAGGGGGTTTGTTATTACATGTTCATACATGCACACATTATAGCCATAAAGCCCATAAATCCTCCCCCCACAAATCCTCCTCCCACCTTTTCCCCATTGCCTGGTCTGTTACTCCACTAATCCTGTTCCCCACCCCAATGAACTAAATGTATATAAAACATTTTGTTGTGAATGTTCATGCTTTAAATATCTGCATGTGATGTATTCAGTAAGCTTCTGTACATCTAAAGAATCAACTAAGGAGGTGTAGAGAGAGACTACAGAATGGGAGAAAATCATGGCCTGCTTCTTCTCTGAAAGGGGGCTAATATCTTGAGTATACAGAAAACTTAAAATACTTAATACTGCTATGGAACTGGGGACTTCTGGGGAAATTGAGGCAGCACAAAGACCCCCCTCTTCAACTCAATTCTTGTCATCAAGTGAGAAAGATTTCACACATGTCCCTCAGCTCAATGGGAATGAATTTACTGAAGGGATAGGAGAAGGGAAATGGGACTTTCTCTCTCTGTCCCTCTCTCTTAAAAACAAAATCAAAAGAAAGACCAAAAAAAAAAAGAAAATTTTATTTAGATTTGAATTAGAGAATTCAGCCATCTAATACTATAAAGTCTCAGGGAAAAAATGCTAACAAATTTAGTAAAATTAGGCTAAATGTAGAAATGTAAGCACCAATGTGACATATGTATTATCTAGTTTATATCATGATAGTGATGCTGGTTTGGTGGAAGGCAGGTTCGTGTCCACCAGAATCAAAGAATGAGGCTGAAGGACACCAAGACAAACATAGCAGACAGATTTTATTCAAGAAATAATTGAAAGCAGAGCATAGGGAGCAGAGCAGACATCCCCTAAAGTGGGAGAAGGAGGCCCCAGAGCAAGGACCCTAAGAGCAGATGTGATAAGCTTTTTGTCATCTCTTAAGAGTTCTCCTTTCCATTACTTATTGGCTTTTTTCCCCATGCCTAGGGGCCTGGGTACAGAAGCTGTGGTCTTTGATCTGTGCCTGTGAGCATCTTTACCAACAGAAGATATATCTTTGTCCCAAGAACACTTTTTAGCAGAAGGATTATAGCACATCTGTATGCTAGCAGATGGGATATCAAGTTGATATGCATGTTGTTATCTGGAGCAGCTATGATCTTTGTCCTCTTAAAAGAAAAAGGGCTGATTTCCTCTTTATCAACCCAAAATTCCAACTCCACTGACTTCCTGGCTTTTCCCCCTGGCTCAATAGAGTCTTGTGACTTATGAGAAGAAGGAGCTTCTAATTTAGAGACGTAATAGGACCCAAAGAGGAATGGAGTTGTCATGGGAAAAGATATCTCCAAAGAAGAGTCTGAGGAGTTTCCAGAAAAAAGTGGGAATGTCACTCGGGACCAAGTGGGGCCTTTTCCTTACATGCAGCTGTGCAGCATATGCCAATCAGAGGCATAGACAGAGGTTTGTTTTGGAAGTGGATCAACATTTAATGGAGAATGTGGGCAATCTCAAGAGTAAGCAATAGGATTAAGAATTTCCCAGCTCCTCTTTTTTAATTTATTTATTCTTTTTATTGGTGCATTACAATTGTACATAATTTCGGAATTATTCTCACATGTTAATACATGCACAAAATACAGCAATATAATTTGACCAACATCCCCCTCCAGCACTCCCTCATTTCCCTCCTCTCATTCTCTGGTGCCTTGCCTCTGTTTCTGGGGTATATATTTATTCTAATATGCCCAAGTACAGTGTAAATAATTCTTATACCTATGAAGAACATCTCTTTTATATATGTGACAGTAATATATACAATGACATACTTACAAAACCTTGAAATGTACCTTGTTTTAATTCATTTCCAGAGTTTCCCCTTCCCCTCTCTTCCTTCCACCCCCTGTTGATTTTGGATATATTTGACAATAGGATAAGCATTAACATTTTGTAAAAGCATGAACTATAGCTTACTCTAATTCAGTCCCCACTATACCGCCCTCCTCTTCCCTCTATTGGTCTTTCTGTCATTTACTAAATATTGATATGAGTCACTGAAAAAAAGCATATATATGATTCACTATGATGTGTTTATATATGAACATGAGCAAGTTAGGTCTGATTTCTTTCATTAACTTTCCTTATTTCATTCCTCCTTCCTCCATTTTCTTCCCCTTTGAGTATCTTTCTGTTCTTTTCCTTGTTTCAGGTGAGCTTCCACATATCAGAGAGAATATTTTGACCTTTAGATATTTTTTGAGACTGGCTTATTTTACTTAGCATGATATCCTCCAGTTTCATCTATTTCCAGCAAATGACATAATATCATTGGTCCTTAAAGCTGAGTAATACTCCATTGTGTGTATGTGTCACAATTTCTTCATCCATTCATCAGTTGAAGGGCACCTTGGTTGGTTCCATAGCTTACATATTGTGAATTGTGCTGTTATGAACATTGCTGTGGCTGCATCACTACGGTAGCCTTTAGGTTCCTTGAATACATACCAAGGAGTAGGATAGCTGGGTTAAATGTGGATCCATTCCTAGTGTTTTGAGGAATCTCCAAACTGCTTTCTAGAGTCCTTGTAACAGTGTGCAGTCCCACCTACAATGTAAAAGTGTACCCTTTTCCCCTCACCCCCAAGATTTATTGTTCATGTTTTTAATTATTGCCATTCTAACTGGAGTGAGGTGAAATCTGTTTAGTTTTAATTTGCATTTCTCTAATTGCTAGAGAAGTTCATAATTTTTTCATATATTTGTTGACCATTTGTATTTCTTCATTTGAGAAGTGCCAGCTCTTCTTTTAAAGGAAACTTGGCGAGGGGTGGATATGTGGGAATTGTATCAGCCTACTGACCTCAAGGTGCTTTCTAGTGGTCTGGTGAATCTCCTGATCCTTACACTGATGTAATTATCTGATAAGTAAATAGAACTTCACATGATAGATTTCTCAAAATATTATATTATTGGGTGTTTAGTGGTGCACAGGAATTTGGGAGTAACAGACGAGGAAAATAAATGGGCTTAAGATATACTAAGCCTTGGAAAATGTGAGAAATTTCTTAATTAAAGTCTTTAATCATTATTTATACTTTATATCTCCTTTCTACCTATTTCTTACTCCTATTATACTTCAGAAGCACTGCATTTGTTATTCCTCTTCAGCCATATTAGAACAAGGGAAGAGGTAGAACTCAAAAAAAAAAAATTCTCAACCTTATTAATAGAAACAGTTAAAGTTTCCTGTGGGCTAAAATGTTAGAGGTACACATCTAACTTACAGTTGTAGTCCATTTTCTTGTCTCTTTCTTTCTCTCTCTTGACTTTCCCACTTATGGAAACACTCACCGTTCTCTAGATCATCAAATAAATTATTCTTATTTTGTTATATTTATTTGTGAAATAAATAAATATGCATTTATTTTACATGCATAAATATATGAATTAAATCATTAGAAGTCATCACAATTTATTTTCCAATACTTTTATTGGTGCATTATAATTATAACTAATGGTGGTATTGTTGTTACATATTAGAAGTTGTCACAATGTATATGAAACCAAATTTAGGAACTAAAATTTGCGTTAAGAGAACAAAGACTTTTAATTTAACAATATGTGCTTTATTTAGTACATTAATGTTAACTATTATTTTAAAATACATTTTGAATATCTAAAGAAAATATCGCAGCCTAAAACAAGATATTATTTTATTGTATAATAACAAGCATAATATTTAATTAAGTACACTATTTAATAAATTCTGAAGAAATATTGATAAACAGGAATTCATTTATTATTCTGCACAGACTACATGTACCAAAGAAAGGAAAAATAATATAATATTAATCAATGTCCTTTATAACTTTGGAAATTGATGTGAAACTGACTCAGCTGTTATGATTTTATGCATTATCTGTTGTCATTGTGCAATAATATGTTATGTAATTTGAAATATGTGTAATAGTTATAATTTAAAGCTATCATATATTTTATTTTTAATAAATTAAAATCTTTAATATTATAAAGAAAGTGTTCTTCACAGTTCTCTTTTAATTCTTCACACACTAGCTCTAAGAAATAAATAATGTAATTGTTGTCCTTCTGATTTGTAAAATCTACCATTTAAATGTTAAAAGTAGACAGACCAGATATGGTGATGCATGTGGTAATCCCAGCAGCTCAGGAAGCTGAGGCAGGTGGATAGCAACTTCAAAGCCAGCCTCAGCAACTTAGCTAGCCCCTGTCTAGCTCGGGATGTGGCTCAGTGGTAAAGCACCCTCACTCCCTGGTACCAAAAGAAGAAGAAGAAAAAAAAAGTAAGTATAAGGAAAAGAAAGGTAGTTGCCCCACAAATATGTTTTTATATCATCCTCTCTTTAAACTTTTTTCCCCTACCATTTTCAGATTTAAATTACTACATTGATAAACAATACTTAGCACATTAACCTTTGACTTCTCATTCCTTTGGATGGATTAAATATTTCTCATGGTTTTTCCTTTTCTACTCTCTCTCTCTCTTGTGCTTACTTACTTAAGTCTCACCCGCCCACAGTGTTCTGGCCTCCCCTGTTTTCTCACTCATTTATACCTTTCTCCTGGTACCCAGAGGGTCCCAGCACTTCAATAATTATTCATAAACCACACCCCAATCTGAAACCTCACTTCTGAGTTCCAGAGCTGATTTTTTATATCTCTGCATTACAATGACTAATACATGGACCCTTTATCCTCAGGGTCCATGTTCCAAGAACCCCCAGTGGATGCCTGAAACCAACATTAACTCTGATCCCTATATACCATGTTTTCACTATTTGTCCTGCAGCATTGCCCTTTAGCACCAGAGTTAATTTATCCTTCCATATTGTATACACTTGATGCCAGTTTGGTGGATGTCTGGTTCATGTCCTCTCGGAGTTGAAGAATGAAACCAAGGGACATCAAGGCAAGCATAATAGATAGACTTTATTTTATAGAAAGCAAACCATGTGGAAAAGAACAGACTTCCCCCAGAGTGAGAGAAGGGGACAGAGCCGAAGAGGCAGTTAGGTTTGCCCTTTTTATAGGAAGTTCACCCTTCAAATGGTCATTCTTTCCCTTTTACCAAACCAAGGACTTGGGCGCAGGAAATTCTGGTTGGGTTCAGCCTTGGGTTTGCACCTCAGACATCAATAGAAAGAATGTGGCACCTTGCTTAGCAGAAGGGAGTGTCTGCATCTGGACCCACCTTGCCAGACCCTTCTCACTAGCATTGGGTGATGTCAAATTGATCTTAAAAGATTGACTCGAACATTCTAACTACTCTGACTGCCTAACTTTTTCCCCCAGTCGCACACTGATACCTCTTTTACATGATTACTCTTCAACTTTGGGAATATCTTTAAGTAACATAAGGATTACATGAACATAAGCAATGTGATACCATGGCAGTCCACCTGTTAACAAAGTAACTAATTGCTGGGTAGCATATGAAGTCTAAAAAATATGGTGGACAACAGGTTGATTCACATTCTAGAAGGAATGGAGGGACAGCTCAAGATTTCATCATGCTACTCAGTATACAATTTAAAACTTAAGAATTGCTGATTTGGTGATGTTTTTAATTTAATAATTTTGGGCCACTGTTAACTATGGTAATGAAATTTCTGAAAGGAAAACTTTTGATGAGGGGAGGACTAATTTATTTGGTTTATCAAAATTAAAGTAATTACATTTTCTAAAATAGTCACTCTAGCTTCTACCATTTCATATATTTATTTCATTATCCACAAGGTAATTTAAGCCAATAAATTGATGGCTGAAATATATTTCTCCCTCTTTTTCAGTCTCATTCTCCAAATAACTTTTATGTATAAAAATTCTTACTTTGAAATGACATGGAAGTTTCCCCCATCTCCATTTAATTCCATTTTGACCTATCCTATATCTTCTTAATAAAATACATTTATATAAATTTAATCCTTGTTCTGTTTTAAAACCTGAGAATTTTGTGAATTTGTTTCCTGTCCTTTATAAAGTTCCACCAACACCTTACAATTTTTCAAATCCCTGTTCAACAAAGCTCTATTTCTTTAATTAGCATGATTCTAGTTATCAGCCTCCTTAATTCCCTCTAGCTTTCCCAAGAATATGTATTATTACCCATTTTACAATTAACTTTCTTGCTATATCATCAATTTCTACCCATAATATTCAATGTCTAGCCAAACATTCATGTAAATGAAATGGTTAATCATAATTATCTGAAACTAAAATTAAAGTTGCACATAAACACAAAACATTATTAATATTTGATATACATGAACTAGTTCTAAGATTTTTTGAAACAATACAAACACATTATATAAAGAACATAAATATCTTCTATGCCTTAGATTGTTGCCATTTGGAAACTTGAAATGGCAGTGTTAATGCTGCTCATGTTTTCTATAAACACATACTTGTAGTTTTGTACCTGTGATGAATCCATGTATGTATATGTGTATACTCTATATTCTATATGATACATGTGTGTATATATGTGTGAATATATAGATTCATGTAATATGTTTGCCAAATACTTTACTACATGAGGGTAATCTGGTAAATATTTAAAACCTTATTTTAGAGCTTTGTCTACTAATGTAAGCCACCAATAGACATACATTGACAACTTATTAACTGTTTTTGTTGTGGTGTTATTTTTAAATAGGGAGATGATTAAGCAAATGCCTAATGAAGAAATAGTTGCTAAGGTAAACAAACTTTGGATGCCACAGATTGTATTATCAATATACAAAAATAAATATTTTACAACTATGAAAGCTCGTTTGTTTGGCAGAATAGCACAGATGATTTAAAAATATAGTAATATCCTGAACACCTAATAAAGTTTGCCAATATAGCATAAAATTTAAATTAAATGCATTTTTCTATTTCCTTGAGAGTTATACTATTTTTCAATAGACTTTATAAGATGGAGAAGATATCAAAAAGCATGCATAACTTTAGTCAACTGAATTTTCATTATGCTAAGCAAGTATCCAGTATGAAAATTAGGATAGGAATTTTCATCTCTTTTTTTAGCATTCTTGTTCAGTTCCTGAAAGAATGAATATTTAAAATAATCATATTCAAAGAATTTGTATCCAAGATAAGGAAAGGACTATAAAATGTAATCCTAAAATAATAATATTTTCATAATTGAAAATTTATTCATTTCATAAAAAATTTAAAAATCCAGAACCAAGAAGAAAATTCCCAAAATGTCATTACTCAATAAGAATTTTAATATTAATTTTGTGATGTTACAACCCAGTTTTCCTGATTTACAAATACAGTCCAAACACTAAGCAAGTATATTTTATTGTGGGCAATGAAGATTCAGAGATTATTTTCACAAGTACCCATATGATTCTATCTTATTTATTTATTTATTTATTTAAAGAGAAAGAAAGAGAGAACGAGTTTTATTTAGTTTTTGGTGTGGCTTTCATTGCTCTGACACTTCATTGTATACATGGTATGATCCAATTCCTTGCACATGCCAGGCAAGCACCATGACCACTGAGTCACCACTCCAGCCCTGCTATCCTACTTTAAATGATCTCTTTCTTTATCCAACTGAATAAAATCAAAGAGCAACATTGTGACCCCTAAAATAAATTTTAGTTAGTGAAAGCTTCCTCAGGAACCTTGAGTCATAGAAATGCCTCACTCTGTATTTAAAATGTTCGATGTTATCTAATACTTATTAGGTGAACCTAGTAGAACTTCAGTGAGTCCTTAATAAGGATATAGTTCTCATGGGATATTGAGAAGAGAAGACAGTACATAGTGTATTGACCTACTGAAAATTGGCTGTGTGAGGCCACTTTGCTAATCAACATTTTTATGCCAATAATTTAAGTTCCCTGGGATCTTTTGGCTCACCAGGTTAATCTGTGGTATCAGTTAATTAGAGTGGTCACCATGTTACATCATTTCCTTGGTTGCTATGACAGTTTACAAGAAGTCTCTTACGTGTAAATTTATAAAACTTTTATATATTTATTCAAGAGTTCTATTTCCAACTATTTATCAGCAATTACTTTAGGCAAGGATACAGTGTAGAATGTGATTATGAGCATGGACTTTGGAACAGATTTCCTAGTCCGTTAGTCAGATTTATGTTTTGACAGGAAGAACTTAGAGGTGGAAAAGTTTACTTGCAAATCACAATTCCAGAACTTCAGCCCATGTTGGGCCAACTGCATTGCTTTGTACCCAAGATGATTCAAAACATCATAGCAGAAGTTCCTGACAGAGGGAAGCTCCCAAGCTCATGGAGTCCAGGAAGCACAGAAAAAGAGTGGAAGGAGAAAGGAACAAAATATATAGTCCCAAAGGCACAACCCCAGCGAACCACCTCCTCCAGCCATACCCCATTTGCCTAGAGTTACCACCTAGTAATCCATTCAATCTATTAATCCATCAAATGGATTAATATATTGATAAGGTTACAGCTCTCATAATCTAATTATCTCAGTGCTGCATTAACCCAAACCATAATACTTGGATCCTAATATGACAACTTGGGAAAATCTTAAAGGCATCAAACCTATTGTACCTCACTTTTCTTATCTTTGAAAGGGAAAAATCATACTATCAACATCACTGAGCCATGAGAATTATTTAATAGCTTATAAATCTAAAGCATGATATTAGAAGTATATGATAGTTGCAGCCATCTGAAATATTATTAAATTGGTAGGAATTCAAGACTTTTATAATTGGCTAGGCCAACTGGTGTCAGTCTTCCTTACTTTTTAATATATAGAATTTCATATGAATATATGTCATGAAGTACATGCTGAATAATTGTTTAATGAATGATTAGAGAGAAATCACATTACATTTCAATATTATTATTATTACCTACATAAGATATCTAATGAGTCCCAACATTATTTAATCAATTAAGAATGCAAAAGAGAGGGCTGGGTATGTAGCTCAGTGGTAGAGCTCTTGCCCAACTTCCTTAAGGTCCTGGGTTCAATCCCCAGTATATATATATAAAATCTGGACTATATTCAATTTACAGTGCATGGCATGCTAACCCACATGTTACTTTAAAAGTTTAGCTCAAGATTAAAGGGTAGTGATTTTAAAATTATGAAAGGCAAATAACACTCATATTTCCAGCATTGTTGCTACATGTAAACTCAGGATATTATTGCTACACTGTGAAAACCAATATCATCTCTTTTTTTGGTTTCTTTTGCAGTAATGGGGATTAAATCCAGTGGCACTCTAGCACTGAGCTATAGTATTTTTTTATTTTGAGACAGGGTCTTGCTAAGTTGCCTTGAACTTGTGATGCTCCTGTCTCATCCTCCCTGGGATTACAGGTGTGTTCCATGGAACCCAGCTAAAAACCAACTTTAAAACACAATCACATTCTAATGGATTAGGCAAAAGCATTGCTTAGAGACTCTTGATAAACAATCGATTCCAACCTTGAAATTGAATTAGTCCAGATAATGGTTTTTATATGTTGCACGTGGTTTAGAGATAGGAAATAAGTCAAATTAACTCAAATGGAAAGAATATAAGAAAAACAACTTTAAAGGTTCTATTAATTTCCTTTTTAAGAATAAGCATGTTGTAGTTGGTTTTGCTTGTCTATTTTTGTGAAGTTGTGACTTTATTGCAGAAATTGCAACTGTGGAAATAATCAAAGAGAACAAATTCACTACACACCATTGGTAGTAAAGTTTCAAATAAAAGTGAAGAGATCATATCATAATCATTGATGCATAACTAATATATTTCAGCAGCATTTTATTTAAGCCATACTGAGACACAGCAATAATACATATATAGTTAAATGTGAATTCTTGACCTTACCTCCTACTTTTGAAGCCCCTTTCAACCACATTTGTGTAAACTTGGAACAGTTACTAAAACTGTACTTAAGTTTTCAAGATGGCAGATATGAGTGGCCATACCAGCTTCTACTTGTTAGAGAACTGTGAAAATAGCATGTGTAAAATATAAATTTTCAATTATTGCATACAGCTCTGTCTTCAAGAAGTACCAGGGATTAGGGGAATAAAATATAAGAGGAATGATTTCAATTCAGTGAAAAGATTTTTTTTAGTAGTTTTCCTTAGTTCCCCATAGTTAGAAGAAAGTTCCCACTGATAAGAAGAAAAAGTATTTTGGAGACTTACAAGAAGAGAATATACACAACAGAAATCTAACTGAAATATGCACACATTTGTGATAATAGTCACATTCTATTATTCTCAAGGTGAGAATTTCATAATGATAAATTCAGCCTTTTCTGGTTGAGACTCATAAAATTTAAACAAGGCAACTGTCAGAAATACTTCTAGTTTCATATTTCGTGATTTCAGCCAACTTTAAACTTTTATCTTTAATGCTCTTTTCTCATTGAATAATGAGTATCAAATCATTTTCATAAATCTGTTCTAATATCTTCTTGGTGTCCAAGAAAAATGAAAAAGTTTCAAAATGAAAAATCTCTGATTTGTATGTTAATGATTTCTGTATATTGGTTAAATTTCATTTATTAAAACTAAACCAAAATTAGGTTTAAGGATCACATCAAGTACATCTTTTAAATGCTTAGGGCATGTAATAAACATTCATTTTAATGAACATGAAAAACTAAAGAAATGATATTATCATCCTTAATACAAATCTACTGATTCAGATAGATGTTTTATATGCAATTTGTATCCTATATTCCCTATAATCTGTCCTTTAGATTATAGCTGTCATCTCTTTCTGTATTGATTGATATGTTTTCATATTTCTTTATCCTCCATATTTTAAATTATATATGTATTCATAATAAAATAGTGCTAAGAATTTTTAGGAATCTGTTTTAAAATATGAACAACTTTGCTTTTGGAGCATTGGTTTAAAATATTATTATCACTTTCTTAACTAGGAAATATTTTTAAATGATCTCTCATTTCCTTCTACTTACCCTTTGCAGTCTTATGATATTTTTCTTCTCATGATTATATTATTTTTCCTTAACTGGTTCTTTCACTCTGCTTTCTAAGAGGCTGAGAATATGCATTTATTCAAAAGGCATTTTGAGAACCCACACTCCTCCAGGTTGAGATAACTATTAAGTATATAGTCAAATATATGAGTCCTATCTTTAGAAAAATAATAACCATTGAGCAATGGTGTTGAATTCTCTCCTGTTACCACAGTAGTGTTCCAAAGAGTATTCTACTTCTCCTTTTACTACATTTAGCATTCACCATTTATATTTTTATAGTAAGACTTGTATATCTATCATATGTCTAAAAGTGCTTCTCAGGGGGAATAGTGGCAAACTTATGGTCTTTTTCTCAGTTCTTATTCTCTAATTATGTTTTTGTATTTTCTTTAAAAATTTGCTAAATAACTTATCCTTAAAATATTCCTGTTCTTTCCTGTCTCACATATATCTTTTTTTCTTCCTATTTCTTGATTTAGCTCATGTTGGTCAAAACATAAAAGGACATCACCACTCCACCAATTAAAAAGACTTCTATGAGTCCAACAGCTACCTTTCTATAAAGTCTTATACAACTTATTTTTATTTTCAACAAGTCAATTCTTTATCAAAATTTCAATTTCCAAAGTCATTGCATCTGATCTCATTCTACTTATTTTCCTTTGTTTTCTTTTTCTCTCCCAAAATAAGCCATCTACCTAATGCAGACCAAAATTGTCCTTGCCACCCGTGTATACCATACACATTTCTGCCTTTCAAAATTTCTGTACTCTTATTTCATTATAATATGTCATTTATCACACAAGTGTTTCTTGGAAATTTTGTTTACATACTTTTCCTTTTGGTGTTATATACCTATCCCTCAGATACAAGTATAAAAAGAAAATGGTTTAAAGTGCTTCTCTCAATAGAAAATATAAATATTAGTTGTATTGTTGTATTGATATTACTTGGATATTTTTCTTTTTTGACCATAAATGTAATGCTTTATTTCTGAAGTCTCAATTCTATTCCATTGTTCTTTTTAAAAAAATTATTAAGGAGTTGAGTTGTACAATCATAAATGCTTTTAAAGTAACAACATGATATACATTTGATTCTAAACCATAGTTATCCCCCACATTGCCCATACTCAAGTCTCTTGATTCTTCTATATTAAGCTCCTATAGCAAATATAAATGTCCGTATATATATATGCATATGTATATGTGTGTGTATATGTGTGTGTGTGTATGTATATGTATGTATATGGTTGTGAATTCCCCAGAATTAACTTACTGAATAAATATTACATAAATATTATTTGACTTATGGAGAAGATAATGCTACATTGTTGATTATTTCTCTAGGTCCCTCCCTCTCCTGCTCTCCACCTCTACCCCGACCCCTGGATTATGTGTTGCTATGCCCTTGGTGTGTTCAAGCTTGGGCTAGACCTAGCCTCCAAAAACTAGGGAAAACATTTAATCCTTGATTCTCTGGCTTTGGCTAACTTCACTCAGGATTTCTTCCATGCCCATCCATTCATCCATAAAGGTGGCAATGTTATTGTTTCTAGTAGCTGAGTTAAACTCCATTGTATATATTTACCATAGCTTTTGAATCCATTTATCCATTGAGGGACATCTGGGTTGATTACATAATTTAGCTACTGTAAATTGATTTTCTATGAATATTGATTTTTCTGTGCCTCAGTAATGTGCTGATTCTAACTCCTCTGAGAAATTACCGATAAGAGGGCTATCTTATTCATAAGGTGGATCCATCCCTAATTTTTTTGAGGAGACACCACACTGCTTTTCAGAGAGGCTTTATCAATCTGCAGTTGTACCAACAGTGTGCTAGTGCTCCTATCTCCCCAAAACCATTCCAACATTTGTTACTGTTTGTATTCTTTATCTTTGCCAGTCTGACTGGAGTGAGATGAAATCTTAATGTAGTTTTGATTTGCCTTTCCCTGATTATTAGTGATTTAGAACACTTTCTCATATATTCATTGGCTTGCTTGATTTCCTTTGTTGAGAGGTGTCTGTTTAGCTCTCTGGGCCACTTATTGATTGGATTCTTTGTGCTTTTGTATTAAGTTTTTTGAGTACTTTGCAAATTTTGGATATTAGTTCCCTGTTGGAGGAATCCCAGGCCACAATTATCTCTCATTTTGTGGGCTCTCTCTTGAGAGTTTTGAGTAATTCCTTGGCTAAGCAAAAGCTTTTCAATTTAATGGCATTCCATTCATTAATTCTTGATGTTAGTTCTTTCACTTTGGGCATCTAGTTGAGAAAGTCATTGCCAACTCCTATATGCTGAATTGTTAGAAACCCACAATAGCCAAAAACATAACTAACCATAAAAGACAAAATAGGTGATTTCATATTTCCATATCTAAAATTACACTACCGAGCTGTAATAACAAAAACAGCTTATACTACTATCAAAATGGGAGTGAAGACCAATGGAACAGAATAGAAGACTCTGAGACAAACCTACAAATCTTTAAACATCTGATCTTTGACAAAGGAGGTCAAAATAGGAGAGACAGCCTATTCAACAAATGGTGGTAGACAAACTGGTCAGCCATGTGTAGGAAGTTGAAATTAGATCCTTATCTCTCACCTTGCACAAAAATTAAATCAAAATGGATGAAGGAATTAATAATTAAATCAGTTACCATACAACTACTAGAAGAAAAATTAGGACAAACACTCCAGCATATGTATATTTTTCTTATGATGAGTTTTTTTTCATTTTCTTGTCTTTATATTTATGCATAAAATATGCAATCAAAACACTATAATATGAGCTGCAGTGGTGGCTCAGTGGCAGGAGTGCTTTCCTGGCATGGGTGAAGATCTCTGACCCTAGCACCACATATACAACTAGGTGTTGGAGAAGCAAAGGCCAGATGGAAAAATAAATGAAATGGACTTTCTCTTTCTCTCCCTCTCTGTTCCCCCTCCCAAAAAAATCAACAACAACAAAAAAAAACCACTACACTGTAATTGAATAAGTCTTCACATATAACTAATACACTCTAATTAGCATTTCCATACTATTCTAGCTATTTGCATGGACAGGCTCTTACACATGTAAACATTCCATAAGTTTCTCATTTGTTTATGGTTGATAATTGGATTTGTACCTAAAAACTTGATTTCCAAAAGAAAAAGGTGTATTTTCCCTATTAAATAGAATTTGAGACAACCTAATAGACCAAGGCTTTATTGGTATATGCAATCTCAAGGCTGTAAAATTGAGATGAAAAGGAAAGTAGGTCAGGGAGGAAGGAAAGCAGCAAGGTAGTGCATTTATGAGCTCTTCACAGTTAATAAGAAAACAGCTAGTAGCTTAACAAGTGTAATGTATCTAAACAGGTCATGTGAAACCACTGTGATGCAAAATTGTGTATTAAAGAGATAAAAGGAATTATCTGCCAATAAATATTGTCTTTTGTTTCTCAGAGGTCAAAGTTTATCCCACTGTACATCATTTCTTTCTCTCATCTAAATGGTGTTAATTGGCTCTGCCTGGCCAGTTTATATCCCCAGACTCTAGTTCAGTGGAACTAGCTCTGTCTACTCTCAGATGTGGTGTCTCCACAGACTTTCTTGCTCAATAAATCCTGTTGTTGTAGGTAAGGAAAACACACATTCATAAGTTGGTTATTGGGACTAATGGTGGAACAGGTGCATTTCAAATCCACATTTTGTTTCGCTAACCCTTGAATCCTAATGGCTTGGTGATGGTAAATAAAATAACAACTTGGTTTTATTAATATAAACTTTCCTGAAGAACCATGTTTCTATTATACATTGTGCTATATTCAAAGCTGGTACTTTGTAGAAATCTTCAAACTGTTATTCCATCATTTTTGGAACAGATGCTTTTAATCAATGAATCATATAATGAACCCAATGGATATCATATGAATGAGCCCATTTTTGTACTGTTTTTGCTATAAGAGAGGTTCTTTTTCCTGAGGAAATTTTGGCAGTCAAAGTGTATCAATGGATCAAAAATTCTCTATGCCTTTTTATGAAGTCAAAGGAGAAGGAAATCAAACCCCTACCCAGAGTATGTATCTACACCAAAATGGAAAGGAATCTATCTTACCCATTTTTAAACAACCATCTGGTTTATCTCCTCCAAAAAGTGTATCATGTTAACAGTTATCAGTGCTGTGGTTAGATTAGCTTTGATGAAAGAGAGCTCATATTTTCAGGCCTGTGCATAGATTCAGTCCTTGCTATCATTGTCATCTGTTTGTGAAAATATTGTGGAAACACTATGATGGCTAAGGAAAGAAGAGAGCTGATGCTCATCATATAAATTACTCTGTCTATTTGGTTGCTGGTTCTCTATAATAATTACTATCTGGCAAGCATTCATGAAAATCCTCACTTTTAAGCCAGGATCTGTTCACATAGCATACTCTAAACCTACCTCCCTGCCATTGATAATTCTCTATCATTACTTAAGACTTCAATAGCCAGTCAACCTATTGGATAGTGTTCAGAAAGCCATTCTGTAGCCACATAAAGTGGACATCTAAGTATGCTGTTCACAGATTGACCTAGGAGAATGGTTTTCTTTTATCATTGTAAAGGCTTGTAATATTATAACACATTAATATCATTTCTCAATTAGAACTGAATTCTGCACCTTTTCACAGAACTATTGATAATAGATCCTACCTAAGACCATAAATTGGGGTTGAAACATAAGCACATACATTATTATTCAAAGGATGAACACTTATACAAAGTATGGTCTTGCTAAACAACTTTTAGAAGTTTGAACCATGATTATTATCACTGAGACCAGCCAGAATCCCTTCTCAATGTTCCTATCCACCATAGATACTTCCAGAAGTAATTGATTTCACTCATCACATGGTACAAATGGCCAAGAAGTTTGCATTACAATCTGCCTTGCTTGTTCTATTCACCTTAGAAAAATGACCAAGTGATCCATACAACAAATAGGTCAGAATCATATTATGAAGGGCCTTCAAAATTAAAAATGCCTAGTAAATTAGTATTTCATTTTTTGTATTCTGGGCAAATGAGAACAATGACTTTCTTTTCTTGAGGTAGACAGAAGCTCTCCTGATATATTCCAAACTATAAGATGAATGAGGTATCTATAGATGCAGAAGAGCCATGGAACATCATGGGATTTATCCTTCACCTTCAGCATACATATATATTACTAGCTTATTTTCTACTCACTGAATCCAATTAGTATCATGATAGATAGCATCTGTAGAGTGGATGCTTTTGATGTTTTGTAGTATGTCAAGACCATTAAGGTTTTTGTATTCTATATTCTGACTAAAATAATAGACCTGGAAAAAATGAAAAACCCTATAAAAGCATACTCTTAACTTTCATATGTAAAATTAGACTGCTTTTTCTCTTTTTAATTATATAATGATAATGATAAAAGAGAAGAACACATTTGTCAAAGCATTTGTCAACTCTATAATTGTATACCAATGCTAATGGGAAGCTGAATTTCTCCCCATTTCTTCTGTCCCAAATCTAGGCTTCCTAAGGAGATGGGCTAAAAATTTTTGAACACTTTGGGCTACTCTTCCTATGACTTAAATTTTCTAATATTTGCATTCAAAGATTGATTCACATAATTAAAGATAAAAAGTAAAATTCATGTTAGGAGTACAAAATTTTACTTTTTCTTTATTTAGAATGATATATATTAATCTTAAAACACCATAATAAACAAAAAGACAACAAGAAAAACTTTATGGGTACCTTTCACAATACTTTTTTCGTGGTTTTGAACAAAAACCATACACCTTTGTTTTTCATTGTGTCTCACAAATTATGTAGCCAACACTGCATCCAGGAGAATCTGATACATGCAAAAATTTGAGAACTACTATTTTAGCACATCAAGAAATGAATAAGAATTCTGTCATGTGTATTATAAATTACAAAGTTATATCTAAGATGATAACCCCAGGGAAGGTCTATGGAACCATTTATTTATTGTGAAGATTTTATATACCCATACTCAAAGAAAAGCATTCCTCATATAGTCTTTAAAAATATCACATATGCTTTTCTCATTACAAAAATTCCCTACTAACAGCCATAGCACCCTTTGGAAAGGATTAGAAAGATTATTATATATACCTGTAGTGGTATGCTTCACAAGCAATCTCAATTTTCCCCTAAAAAGAGTTGATTCTGAATTGATACAATTATGTTGATGTAGAAACTGTATAAATGCTAAAATTAGCCAGTGCATGGCTAACATAAATTTTAACTGCAAGTTATTATTTTTTTTCTCATCATTCAAAGACAATAATACAATGAGAAAAAGCCCATCAATCTCACTCCCATATTCTTGGTGACAATTTTCATGAATCTTGGCAATATGGATGCCACTCCAACTTCCCTACTTTTTATTTATATTGCTTGTCTCTATTAATTAAGTGATGTTTTCTAATTTCTTCTGTTTGGTAATACCAGTATCTCTACTGGAATTAGGCCCCAAGGAGAAGCAGTACCCCCTGCTCTTAAACCTGACTTCCTTAAAGTTACTGTGCCTTGATGTGAATGCCATTTTTTCCTGCACCAGAGTTCTGTTTCTCTCTCTTTAGATGATACTGGAGTTTTGCTCTGGAAAGAAACTGAGATGTCATCTTTGGTATTGATTTTTTGTTTTGGTTGGTTTGTTTATTTATTGATTGATTGTTTTGTACTAAGAAAAAAGACAGTTTTCAGGGACCTAGAAGAGAAGGAGTAAGGAAATTAAAGGGTTCAAGATTGTAAGGCTTATCTCCCCATATTCTTGTCTCAACTGACAGCATCTCATTCTTTCCCTATCAGTTATGTAGTTTTTACTTAAAATCAAATTGACATATTTTAATCATTTATCTACCTGTTATAATTGACACTTTAGACATTTCACTTTAATCCTCATTAGTTCCACTTTCTTCATATGTATGCATTAGATTGTGTAATCTAAGTCAATTGCATCCTTTTTTTACTAGTCCATGATAAAGTATAATCTTTCCCTCTCCATCTCTGTCACACATATTATTTACCTAGTTTTAGAAACTTCTATATTGATTTATTTATCTAAGTATAGACCTTTTTTCTTAGTTTTATAGAGCCATTTCAGGCACTGAGCTGTTTTAGCTGAATCCCATAAAAATATGACTATTAATAATATGTGTAGTGGTAGTAATTCAACAAAAAGCATTTAACATTGCAGAAAACTCACAATATGGACCATAATGTTATCATTAATATTTTAATTTGCAATAGCAATAATAATGTGTGTAGTTACTCAACAATGATCTAAATTCATAACTATGTGTTTGTGTATCAAGAGTTTTAGAGCATGTCAAATAGATAAAATATGGTCCTTCATATAAAAATGTTGATAGAAAGCTAGATAACTTTCTATGTCAGTTGGATATATATTGCATGAACTAGACATATAAGATAGGTTGCAGGGAGCTGGAGTGATGGCTCAGTGGTTGGAATGCTTGCCTGCCATGCATGGAGACCCAGGTTCAAACCCCAGTACCATATACACAACTAAGTGTCAGAGATGCAAAGGCCAGATGAAAAAATTGATTATTTCTCTCTCTCTCTTACTCTTCCTCTCTCTTACAAAAAGAGATAATATGGATCTTCCTGGTACCTGCTTGATAAATGCATTTTGAACTGATTTCTTTCTACATTGCAGCAAGAGGGAATCAAAGTAAAATAAATATATTAAATTTTAAGTAAAACCATTGCATTTGTGGATAACATACACCTACTGTCAAGCAACCAGATGTTAAGATGTTCCACTGGACAATGAGACAAACTGAAAGTAACAGTTAAGCCTTTATTCACATGCTGGAATGGTGGAGGCAAGAGACACAAGGTTGTGCTGGCTTCTCAGTGAAATATGTTTCACCAAAGAAGACCATCAGTGCAAGGCAGGTGGATTCGCACAGATGAGGAAAACTGTCTCACTGCTAAATAGCATTAAATAAAAGACTCTTGATATGATGGGAGGAGGACACCAGGAAAGGCCAAGAATGTAAAGCTACCAAATCAAGAGGAGAAAGTGTCTCAGCTAAGATTCTTGATAGGAGGCATCTTGAATGGAGGGGCCTAAGCTAAGAGTGCAGATATCTCTATGAGCATAGATGGCCCAGGAGAACTGAGTACTTAACTGCAACTTCCTTCAGAACACTGAAATGCACTGATTACGTACTTGGTTTGGTATGGGGAGGTTAGCTTCCTTCTGTGAGTCTTGTCAGTCAAAGCCTTGGACATGGCTATAGTTGGCCTGAAAGATTATTTATATGACTTGGGCCTGGAATCACTCTTCTTAACTCCACCTCTGTGTGTGCCTATGCGTCTGAGTTTATGTGCATTCATGGACATACTTGTATATGTTTAGTTTTAGAGATCAAATCCAGAGCCACATGCTCGCTACATGTTCTACTAGTGAGCTACCTCTCCAAGCCACCTCTTGATCCTTCTGGGCCGAAGTTAGATGCTCCCATGAGCTACCTATCATGGAATTGAATGAGCCAGACATTGAGGGGTTGTGACCATGAATGATTCATCCATCTGAGGCAAAAGTGAGCAAGGGCCACGATCAAAACCACCCCAATTGAAATGATTAGTTCTACCTGGAGAAATGAACATAGCCATGAACTTGCACAGTTACCAAGTAAGAAAATAATGTCCATTAAAGTATATTTAGACGAGCCAGGCACCCTTCTGCCATAGCTGTGCAATGAAATTCTCCACTGTGCTCTGTTTTTTGATCTTGGTGCACCATGCGGTGTTGTAAACACACATGGGGTAGTGTGAGTATAGAGGAGAAAAAGGCTCCCATTGCTGTGGACTAAATCACCTTAATAGTGCACAATGAGCTCCTCATTCTGCATGTTCTGGGTGTTCTCAATTCTGGGTCCAGATAAATAAGGTTAGGGCACTTGAGGTACCAGAAAGATCCATATTCAGAGAATATTTGTTTGCAGTACTGGGTGATACAGCAACTAGATATTTATCTACAAGATCAAAGAGCATAATACTCAATATTTAATCAAATTCAAGTTAGCATCAATGGCTTGGAACACTGGTACTTATCTTTTTGGTGAGATGGATATGCTGTGGAGAGACAAGAGAGGTTAGATGCTCTCCCATTCCAGCTCCCAAATGCAGACACTGTGGGCTAAAGTCATTCTTGTACTGTCAGCTTGGAGGAGTAGAGGGGTGGTATCCTTCATATTGACTGTAATGTGGACAGACAGTCTCATTCATTTAGCAAACGTAGCATCCTTGATCCAACCCAAGAGTGTGAATCTAAATCTTCTGGCTATGATCCTCTGTATCTTGGGGGAAAAATCTGTTTTATATACTCATACCAATTTAATAGTGTTACCTGAAGCAGAGAAGTGGAGCCACCTCAAGGGAAATGTTCAATTGCAAACTGCAAATTGATCATCATTTTTTATTGGTGCACAATAGTTCTACACAATGATAGGTGTTTTTGCACAAGTATACATGCACATAATATGACAATATAATTTTGCCACACACCCCTAGCACTACTGCCCCACCTCCCTTCTCCCATGCTTTGGTCCCTTTCTTCTCTTTCTGGGGTTTATATTTATTCTCATAAATACGGTGAAAATCCTTATGAAGAACATTTTCTCTTGTATACGTAGTAACAGTATATACAATGACATATGTATAAAAGCTTGGAGTATACCTTGTTTTAATTCAGTTCCAGCATTTTCCCTTCCCCTACCTTCCTCCCACCCCCTGTTCTTTTCAGGTATATTAAAAATAGGTTAAACATTAAAATTTTTACAAAAGCACGCATTACAACTTTTTCTAATTCAGTCTCCATAATCCCCATACCCCTTCCTTTCTCCTCCCTCTACTGACCTTTCTGTTATTTACCAAATAACTATTTTTTGGTGAACTTGTTGATATATATTGATGAGATTTACTATGTTATTACGTTCATATATGTACATGAGCAAGTTAAGTCTGATGCCTTCCATTAACTTTCCCTATTTCATTCCTCCTTCTTCCATGTCTTTTCCTTTTGACTATTCCTCTGTTCGTTTGAGATTCTGGTAGGCAAAACCTCACACATACACTCAAGAAGTTACTGTCTTTCATCTCTTACAATCTAATGCCATTCTAATTTACCATTTATTTGAGTCTTTCAAAGGGGGTTGGGGGTAATGCAATGCTCTTGAAGAATGTTGTAAGATTGTGGTGTTAATAATTCTGAAAATGGGGTACACAGTTGAAGGAAGGGAACAAAGGTCTGGTCAAGCAATCAGTGTAAATGAGAGTCTCATTCTATTTTTGGAGGACAAGCAGGGTGGCTTTCAGGGTTGCTATAGTCTCTAGAGGGGTGGTCTGCTTATGTTCTCTAGTGGTACCAGCCAACTCTTCATGGGTGAAACAGATTTGTCCAAGCTCTTATGGTTAATAGCTGAGGAAGACTAAGGTTTCAGGATATCATGTCCTCTCAAGCCTGCTGTCTGCTCCTCCTTAGGCAGCCCAGGTTCTCTGGAGAAAGGGATAAATAGTGAGAAACTCAACAAGGTACTACTGTCCCTCACCAAGTTTAACTACATTGCCTTATTTGTCAGGAAGCCAAACTTAACCAAGTCTCAAAGATCTTTTTGGGCCACTGGGCTAAAAAATCTTGAAGGGCTCTACACTCTCTTTCACTAAAATCACAAGTCTCAACTTTACGTGGCTTTGTAGATAGTCCATTGGTACCAGGGATCTGCCGAAGCTAGCTTAGAACATCATTTAACACACTCATGCACAGGGTATCCAGGAATTTTAAATCACATTGCCAAGGGATTGTGAGCAATAGAGTAATGCTTACCCAGGGTTTTTGGAACCCTTTTGTTGAATCAAAAGCTTTTTATAAACAATTTGTTAAGTAATATCTCATTGTTTTATTCTAAATAAATTATCAAGGGTACATCCTTTTAAGAGTTTAATTGACAAGATAAGTTTAAAATTCTATTGACCAAAATGAATAAGTTTGCTTTCTGATTTCTTCAACTTATAAAAAGCTCTCTCCACTCCCAAATTTTTCATTTCCTTAAGGGTAAAGCTTACACATTCTCATCGTTAAATTTATATTCTCTAATAGAAGGTTTAGCATGTAGAGAGGTCTGATAAATTGCATTGGAATGACTGAGACTTAGTAATGGTTCTGCTTTATTTATCAGATTCACATGCTAAATTTTTAAATAACAAGCACAAAAATAGATAAATTTTAAAAGGCAGGTAAACTGTGTTACACAAAATTATAAAGAGTCCCTCATCTGCCAAGATCCCCTGCTTATTCAATCAAACACGAATCTAGATAATTCTTTAGAGGTACTTTGCAGATGGAGTAAAGGTGATGAATCAACAAACTTTAAGAGACTTTTTGTCCAAGATTATTGAACCCTAATAACCTGAACATCTAAGGCAAAGGAGGAAGCCAAAAACCTGTGGCATATATGGCTGGTTAAGAAATGGAGATGGAGGGGCTGGAGCAGTGGCTCAGTGGTTTCGGCACTTGCCTGGCAAGCATGAGGACCCGGGTTCAAACCCCAGCACCACATACACAACTAAGTGTTGGAGCAACTAAGGCCATGTGAAAAACTAATAAAGTTGTTTCTCCCTTTCTCTGTCTCTCTCACTATCCCTCTCTGTTAAAAAAAAAAGAAAGAAAAAAAGAAAAGAAAGAAAGGGAGATGGGGCAGAAAGGAATACAAGAGAGTTTTAAAGAATGAGAAAGATTCAACCTGCCATTGCTATATGTAATGATGGAAAGGGGTCAAGTCAAGCAGCCATTTCTAGAGATAGCCAGCAAGGAATGTTGACCTCGGTCTTACAACCTAGAAGTGAATTCTAACATTATCTTGAATAAGCTTGAAAAAAATAATATTTCTAAAGATATTTAGAAATGTAGAATCCCTACCCATGCCTTAATTTTGAACCTGTGAAGCCAACTGAACTACTTTTTCCCTGGTCTTCTGACTTACAGAATTATGAGATAATAAATGAGTATTTTCTTAAAGCCAAAATTTTGCAGTGATTTGTCATACCAGAAATACAACACTAATATGCAAGCCTTTCATTTTGACATTAAACAATCAGAAGAATATAACAGTTGTTTAATGACTTTATTAAAAATAAAATTATTTATGTTTTTAAAATATTGAATAGTAATTTCCATTTTGAAGGTGAGATGATAATGTAAGAAATGAACTTCTATATTTTTATAATAGTCCTTAATTTCTTTTTACTGAATCTTATAATTAATCTATTAATGTTGCATATCTGAAATGAATTTTTATATTTAAAGCACTGTATGTAATGATATATGTTCTAATGTAATTAATTGATGATTCTTTTATTTGCTAAGAGTCAAATTAAAGACATGCACTAAATTATTTTTTGGCAAGCTTGAGGACTATTTAATATAAATTCATATTATTGCCAAGAAAATTATACTGTTTTATTCCAATTATTTTTTCATAATTATACTTTTTTTAATTTGCATCTTAGGATTTTATTGGGATTAATTTTATAAGTTGCTTTTTATTTTTACCTGATTTTATTTGCAATTATTACACTTAATTCTTGTATAAAAAAGCTTTAAAAATTGGTTCAACAAGACGGCATGCCATGTTAAGATTTTTAAATGTTAGTTGTTAGTAACTAGTAAATTAGTTCAACCCAGAAGGGAAATGGCCTACATCCTTTTATTAAGAAATAAATGTAAGCAAAATTATAATTAAAAATTGCACATGCTTCTGTAGAGACCATTTAGAATTTAATATTGCAAAATTGCAATGTATTCTTTGTTGCAAAATGCCAAATGCTTTTAACTACAAAATAATCAATGTGGTGTGTGCCACTTCTCAACCCACTCTTTTTTTCATTCCTATACATACTTTTTACCCCAACCGTCTAGAAATTGTGAATATTTGTATAGCACACACTCCTGGAAGATTATTTATGTTTATAAGCATAAGGACAAAAAACTATAGAAATTTCACTTGACAATATAGTCTTTTATATTCCTGGAAGAAATTTTCTGTTAAAATAAGGAATAAATTTTCTTCTTCTTTTCTATAAGTACAGAATGAATACTACCTGATAAAATATACAAACACTCTGATAGATCAAAGTAAAATTTTTACAGCCAATTTTCTAAAAGATGCCCTAGCAGGGAAGATAAGATATTAACATGCATAAAAAATTTCTTTTTCTAGCAAAGCTGTAGAGGATCATTATTTTTATGCTTTCATCACATGTGAAACTCTTTTAATAAAAGTTATATGATCAGTTCCTAGGTGCTTGGGTGAAGCAGAAAGAAACATCTTTGAATGTACAGATATGTTGTTGTCTCAGAGTTTAATTGGCACTGATACCATTTCTCGTGTGTATTGGCACAAACATGGGATTTTATAGATTTTGCACAGGTTTTCAATTTCCTCCTAACCTCTCCAGCTACCGCCATTCTCAATGACTTCCACTGGACAACTAAAAGAATTCTGGCAAATACTGATAAAAAAATAATTTTCAAAGTTAAGGAAGATAAAGACTTTAATAATACCAAGAATTAAATGCGCCTAATATTTACAGTCATAAAATCAATACAATGAGTCTTACTTATAACTTGTGCATGATAGTTACGCAGTTTGCAAAGTAATTAACATCTTTGATAAGAATCTCTTTCCTATTAAGTAAAAAAAATGTAGAACTGTTTACCTAACCAGATCACTTTGCTTGGCAGTAAAATTTATAAATGATATTTATATTTATTTTTATTTTATGTTAGTAAAAATATGTCATATATTTAGCTGTAGACCAATATATATCCAATATCAGAAACAGAACAAATGGGTAAAAAGTTTTAAGTATCCCCTGCCTAACAGATTGCATATATTTTGCAGCACACTGCAAAATTCAGTAATTATTTTTCTAATATTATTGGACTTAAAAAATAAGAAAAAGTCTTATAATTTAGATATGGTTACAGAATTGATTTGTAAGATAAAAAGACAATGTCTTAGAATGCTAAGTTTTTTTTGCCTGGCAAGTCATGTTTAAGAAGCACCAGAATTGGTATATCATCATGTCTTTTTATTAAAAAGTCACTGCTCTTTCCGATATAATTTCTAGCTATTTTAAATCTTTAGCAACATTTTTGTCAGAGAACAGTGACAATCACAGAATCATGCATTTTTTTTTAAAGAAAGAGGGAACAGTGATGGAGAGAGAAAGAGAGAAGCAGTTTTTATTTAGATTTTCATGTGACTTTCATTCCTTGGAGACTCTGTTGTGTACATGGTGCTGGGGCAAGCGGCATAACCACCGAACCACCACTCCAGCCCAGAATCATGCATTTTAAGGCATCTAACACAATTCTCTTTTTTCCCCATATGGTAATCTTGAAACTGGTCATCAAAGATTATTCCTGGTACTAGGTACAGTTTTAGAATTATTGTAATATATTTCATTTTCTACAGCATTGAAACTTCAGTTTTTTGAAAAAAATATAGTTACTACCAATCAAGTAGTCGATATTTAGTGGATGATAAAGAACTAATAAGGACAACTCACAGTCATTCACTTTAGTCTTTCAGATTTGGTTCTATGTAATCCTGCAATAGTTGAGAAAAATTCAGAAAAAGGTATAGGTTTATAAAAGCAGAGCACCAGTAGCAAATACTAAGTACCCATTCCTTACACTGCTATTACCAAGCAGGGGCTGATACGCAAGCTAAATACTTAAAATTCTATTTCATGTTCAATTCCTAAAAATTGGTGACAAAATAAACAGAGAATAGGAAGTGTTATTCAATCTGGATATATTTGTAGCTCTTTGAACACTTTCTTCTATCTCAATAGTATTGACCAAGTATATACATATATATATATACATATATATATGTATATTCTATATTTAAATGTCAATATACTTAGTGAATGAAAATGTAAACATATATTTAGATATTTAGGGAATGAAATATAAACATATTATGATGGAACTAAAGATTTTATATAGTTATTGTTTCATATTTGCTTTTTCTGTTTTTATTTGGAAAATCCCTTGAGAATGATGAAAACTACACAAATAGCAAAAACAGGGTCAGTGAGAACATCTGTTATTTTGTTTTGTTTATATTTACTTAAAAAGTAATAAGAAAAAATGCTGAAATGTCAAAAAGGAATTCACCTAAAACTATCTTCTACAGTAGCATCTTTTATCTGGTTTCAGTGATTAGGATCTTCTGGAGAGACTAAAGAATAGTAGTTCTACAGCCTTAAGAGGCAAGCTACACAGGAGAAAAATATTAGCCTTCAAGTTTTTGAAATGTTGATAAATGTAATAGTAATTTATTTGTACCAAGATTCAAAAAAAATTACAAGAAAGCAGATTTTGCTTCAAAATTAAAACAGTTTTATGATAAAGCTATTCAACAATTACATGGGCTTCTTCATAATGTGATATGTTTCCCATCACTGAAAATAACAAGTATGTGAGCCGTGCACAAAAACGTGCATTGGATCTAAATTAAGTGATTTTATAGATCGTTTCCAATTTGAAATTGTGAGATAACAGGAATTCCCATATTACATTCTGGTACACAAATGTATGAAAATTGGACCAGAAGATATTAAGATTTATTTAGTATTTGATGAATCCATGGTTCCATAAGTATTTCCTTGCCTTGGGAATTGTAGTAACAATTATAATTATTAGAGAGAAAAAAATTTATGTCTTCAATAACCCCATTTCCATTTTCATCCTTTGATTTAATTAAATCTCTTATAGCATCATCCTCTCCTCCTCTTCAGCAAGTCAAAGTAGGATTTATAGGACCAGAAACTTCCTTTGCTTTTCTTCCTTCCTTCTTTCTTTCCTGCCTCCCTCTCTCTCACTCCCTCCCTTCCTCCCTCCTTTTTCTTTTCTTTTCTTGTTTTTCTGTATTCCCAGTATTAGTTATATACTAGACATATAATAATTATTCAGTAAAATTTTATTGCATAAATGAATAATTAAAAATAAATTAAGGAATATTACAATGTAAACGTAGACTGTACAGTCAGCTATAGAAAAGGAAAGGGTAGAGTCAGATGCAGAACAGTGATGGCTAATACCCAGTACTTGTTAGGAGTTGCACATTTCTCTAAGAAGTTTGTATTAGTTGCCGTGGTTAATCCTCAAAAGAATGCTTTACAATGGATAGTTACCCTCACTTAAATATAAGAAATCTAACTTTGTGAATTCACATAACCAATGATTAACAGGGTTGGAATTTAAATCCTGCTCAGCTCTGCAAACTAAATCACCCATAATCACCATGCCACATCATGGAACTCAGAAATATCAAGGTTTGTAAACAAATCCAAGTCAGCAATCAAGAATTAAGGTGCGTACACATCCATAGGTCAAAGTAAGACTATCTTCTGGCAGATGTGCAGAGGAAAATAAAAAAATGTATTACACAAAGGGTAAATAGTCCAGGTAGTTTAAAAGGAGGCGTCATAAAGGACAAGCTATTAAATTCTTGATCCCAGCCTTGGCTTTACTCGCAGTGGAACTTTATTTGAGCCCCTCTGAGTCTTAGCATTCTCATTTGTACAATAGCAAAATTTGACTACAGCATAATGAGTGAGTCTTCATTATGTTTGCATTTATGTTTGTGTTCAAAAGTTTACTCAACTACTTTGACAAAGGGATTAAAAACTCTGGCAAGGAAAATAATCAAAAGCCAAGGAAAGCTTATCTTAAAAACTGAAAAGTTTAGGGGCTGGAACGGTGGCTCAGCAGTTGTGTTGCTTGGTTGCTTTCCTGGCATGCAAAAGGACATGGGTTCAAACCCCAGCACCACTTACACAACAAAGTGTTGGAGCAATGAAAGCCCTATTAAAAAAAAACTAAGTAAAATGGATTCTCTCTTTGTCTCTCTCACACACTGTTCCTCTCTCTTAAAAAAAAAATCTAAAAAGTTTAGAATCCTGATGGTAATATATCAGTGGAGTAGCATTTACATCATTTTAACAAAAACCTTTGATAACTGAGGATAGGTAACTATTGTCACTCCTTACAATTAGAAAGCTTTACTTTGGGATTGGGGATTTAGCTCAGTGGCAGAGCACTTGCCTAGCACGCTCAAGGCCCTGAATTTGGTTCAGCTTTGAATAAAAAGAAAAAAAAAGACAAAAAAAATGAAGCTTTAAGTTGTCAAATTAATAGGAAAAAATTTAAAAATATATATAGAAAAGCAGGTTGGACCTTAAAATAAGACCATATTTTTCCTGTGCTCCACATGGGATATGAGAAAGCTAATATTTCTTAAAGGCATCATTCTACAAAATAAAGAATCAAGAAATTACAGTTTAAAATGTTGGAAATAATTGCTATACTTTCATATTTTTACATGAGAATTTTAAAGCATATTTTAAAATCCCTCTTAGGATGTATATTAGTTTCCTTAGGCTACCATAATAAACTCCCACAAAGTGAATGGCTTAAAACAAAAGAAATATATTCTCTTACAGTTCTGAAGGCCAGAAACCCAATATCAAATTATTCACAGGGACACTTCTGAAGTCCGCAGGGAAGAATCCTTCCTTGCCTCTTCCAGCTTTTGGTATTCCGGACAATCTGTGGCCTTCCTTGCTTTGTGGCAGTGTGACTTTAACACCTTCCTTCATCTTCACATGTCTTTCTTTTATCTGTGTCTCAGTTTCTTCAGATTGTGCTCTCCTCACCTTGGATCTGTGGATCTCATACTTTCTATCTTAGAATGACAAGAGTCATTGCATTAGGGCCCACCCTAGTTCAGTATGACTTTGTCTTAATTAAACTAATTATGTCTGCAAATGTGCTATTTTCACATAAAGTCATGTTCCAAGTTTGAAAGTAGAACTGAATATTTTAGGGAAACCTAAGGTCTGGAAATTTTATCTCCCCCTAAATGCATGTCTTGAAGGCGAATTCCCATTTGTGATAGTAGGAAGAAGTAGACTTTGGGGAGTGATTAAGACATGAAGGCAAGCCCCCTGCCCCCAGTAATGGGATGCTTGACTTTATGAATAAGAGAACCGAGAGATCTTTCCCACCTTTTCCACCATGTGAAAACACAGCAAGGATGCACCACTTATGAGGAGGAAGCCAAGCCCCCTAGACCAAATTTGCTAATGTCTGGATCTTGGATTTCCCACTCCAAAATAGTGAGAAATAAATTTCTTTCTTTTATCAGTTACACAGTTGATGGTATAACAGTTATAAGAAGTGGGATGTTATATAATAAACACCTAAAAATGTGAAAGCAGCCTCAGAACTGGGTAACAAGTAGAGGCTAGTAAAGTTTTGAAGTCCATTTTACAGAGTCTACATTGCTGTGAATGGAAGATAAACTATGATTCTGGTGAGGGGTCAGGAGAGGAAACCTGTAGAGAAAGCCCAGTTTTCATGGAGATTACTGAAATGGTTATGATCAGAATGTTCGTAGAGCTAAGGATAGTAAAGACCAATCTGATGATATCTCAGACCTCTAGCCTTTACCCTTTACCGAAATCCAAAGCTGCTTTCACATTTTTAGGTCTTTGTTATACAACATTCCACATCTTCTTATCAATTTCTATCTTAGTTTATTCAGGATAGTATAATAAAATAGCTTAGATTGGGTAATTTATAAACAAAAAATATTTCTCACTGTATGTCAGTATGTCAAATCAAATTGAGTGATATGAATTTGAAAATTGGAATAAAAACAATTTTTTTGGTAAACTAGCAGAGAACTTAGCTGAGTAGTGTTTATCTCCAATTATTCCATAGAAGAAGCAACACGGGCAGTGAAATAGGATATTTGCAAGAAAAATCCCTAGGCAAAGTTTTAGAGGAGTAACTTATATTCTCTTGATCATTTATAGAGATTTGAAAGAGAAGAGAACTGAAAAGGGAAACAGAACTCTAAAATTTGGAAATTTTTCAGTCTGGTCCCTTTGTAAAGAAGGGAATGCATAATTGGGAGAAAACATTGAGGATGTGGTTGTGATTTACCACCTGTGCCATCTTGAGTGTCAGCCAAGGTAGCTCACATCACAGTGTTGGGTTTAATGTCATGGAAGTTTGAAACCTCATCTCCATTCAGTGCATGGTAAAACAGGAAAGACACTGCTAAGAAATGAAAAGACGGTTTCAACCATGCTTCAGAAAATAGTATAGCAATGTATGTATTATGCACTTTGCAAAACTTTGCTTTGTAAGAGATGCTTAAAGAATTATAATTTTAAAAATTGCAATTGGAGTAATGTCATTCCTAACTCACTATACTTCAAAAGGATAAATTCTTCCAAAGGAGATATATGTAATTTCAGTTCCTTTACTTTCATTTTATGTTATTTTGCTAGTAGGCATTGATGAAGTAAAGAAAAGTACAGTTGACTTTAAAGTACTTTAAAGTATTTAAATGATAAAGTATTTTGCTATTAATTTATATATTTTAAGATACTTCAATAACAACAAGGTCTTACTTGAACGAACTTAGTTATATTCTGTTTGGCCTAATGTTACTACTAATTTTTAGTAAGGTTTTATGTTATATTTCTAATAAAACTTCAAAGGAGGGGCTGGAGTGGTGGATCAGTACTTACAGTGCTTACGTGGCATGTACAAGGATGTGGATTTGGACCCCAGCACCACATACATAATGAAGTGTCTGAATAAAAAAACCCATATGAAAAATGAAATAAAGTTGATTCTTTTTCTCCCTCTCTCTCTCTTTCTTTCAAAAGAAAATATGTATTTCAAAGGAATTACTGCTTATTGATATATTACCAATAATATAATGGGGAAAAGTAATAAAGGAGTTAAAAGAAGATAATATGAACATTAGACAATATTGTTACATTAAATTGAGGAAATACTAAACAATACTGTTAAAATTTTTCCATTTAGAATAAAACAAAATTTGAATTTTTTAAGCTTGAAAAAACTTTTAAAAATAATATAAAGTAGCAAAATTGAGTAATAGAATTTAGAATATATTTCTGTAATTATTATGTTTAGGTAGTGTCACCTTACATTTAATATCATTTTTTTCTTTCAACCTATATATAGAAGAGGGGTGTGTGTGTGTGTGTGTGTGTGTGTGTGTGTCTGTCTGTCTGTCTGTGTGTGTCTATGGGTGTTTAAAAGGGATAGGCTGTCATAGTTTTAGAAGAAATCTCTTCCATTATCCTACCTAGAATACACTTCCAGTATCTCCCAGAGTTTTTCTGTGCTCATTTCCATTCAAGGTGATAACCCAACCCTGGCTTCACATACTCCATTACCTGCAGTTATGTTTTTATTTTATGGTCAGAATATTATTTTTCTTCAGCTACCATCTTCTAGTATAAACTCCTTCCAAAGAACTTTGGGGCCACTTAAAAAGCCACCTTCTACAAAGTCATCCACCATCACTTCCTAGCTGCTGCCTTTTCCACACACATCTCCTCTAGGGTACAGTTTTTTATCCTGTTTTGTCCTCCCTCACAAGTTAGTCAGGGCCATACATCGGGTACTAAATAAATTTATGCTGAACAAATGACTGAATAAACTTAAACATTGGAATTTTACAGAAGGTCAACAGGCCAAAGAGTAGAACTAGGATTTTCACTGTTAATAAAATGTTATCTAAGGTGCATAGGCAATGTAAGAATTGGTGTCAATTGTTTTTACTACTTTTATACATAAAACATAATAGAAATAAAATAATTTTGGAAGCTGGATTGCAATTGTTATGAAAAGATATTAGGCAGGAAACATTGAAAGGAAACAAAGTGTGGAGAGCAAGGAGAACTTTATAATTCCCAAGTATGTAAAAACAAAAATAATAAACGACATAATAAACAGGCAAGTCTAAAGGAACCAGTAACAACTGACACCAGTTCCTAATGTCCAATTTATTTATCACATTTTTTATAAATGACAATAGTTCCCAAAAGATTTAGTATGACTCACAAAGTTACAATGCTATAGGAACCTAAGTTAAATTAGATGCAGGTAAAAAAGAGCAGAAAAAGAAAAAGCGAAGTTGCTGTAGTGATATTAAATGAAACTATTATCAGAGCTGTCAGGAAAAGAAACCAAACTATAAAAAAGTGCTATAGCTTTCCTGCCAGATGGATTTCAATTTGACTCTAAGTTTTCTAGAGGCCAAATAAAAAGAGAAATCTGATCAATTTCATAATTTACAACATCCATGATAAAAGCAAACCAATTTACTCAGGAGAAGTGCAATTATTCCTGCTCCTAAAACCTGAAAGGAACTTCCCCAAGGGTCATCATAAAGAGGATGCTATAAAATATAATGAAATATGCCTTGAACAATATCTTTATGATAGACCCTGATAAGAGTTTCATAGAGCATTTTTAAAATGACATTCCACAATTTACACTGATGTTATAGCTATATAATTCTGTATAATGTTTAATAGAGGTATATTTTTAAGTAACTGATAAAGCAAATGGACAAAAAAGAAATCTTTCAGAGATTTTTAAAAAACATTTTGCTCTTTCTTTAACTCTTCGGAAAATTTTGGTAGCACCAACTCTCAAAACACTTTTAATTTGTTAACTCAATTAATAGTTTATTGAACCTCTACAATTTACACAGCACTATATATGTCCAAAGGAAATACAGGGAACAAAATGATTTTCATGAACATAATTAACTCAGCTATTAATATGATGTTGATTAATATAAATAAATTTCATTACTTATAAATTATATTATTGTTATGAAATTTGTGTAAATAAATGACAGATGACATGGAAAAAAAATAAAAGTTAGCATCCTGTTGTTAAAACTGAGGGCACTTCAGCTTCCAGGATAGGTTCTCATCATGGGTCAGGTTTCTTAGAAGAAAAGGGTCCTGATCTCACATGCAAATTGTCTTTGATGAATGCTTTAATATGTGTTAGCATAGTCACAATGTCTTTTTTAAAAGAATCCTACCTTCAAGCAGGTTTTATCCTAAAATATGTGTCCTGTTGATAATCTACCACAACAGTACCATTGTGATCATAATTGTGCTCTGCAAAGTCTTAGCTATATCTTCCATGCAATTGCCTCTTGAGACATTGGAGGAGGTGGAGTAAAAGGAAGCCATAAACAGTGGAATCTCTGTCTTCTCTAAGCATGCAGTATACACCTAAGCCTTTCTGCTTAAACATAGGAAAGGTTTTGACAGTTTAAAAAATACATTTAAAGAAACACTGCACTACTCTGTACCAATTGTTTCTTTGTAAATATCAATCTATCTATATATACGATTTATAGTACAATAAATGTACTGCTCCTATTCTATTTTCCAGGCACTATGCCAGGATCTAGATATGCAAGTTTATAAGAGACAAGGTCTTACAGTTTGAAATTTATAATGAGGTCTCAAAGTGCGCCAAAGATTAGACTGCTGTTTGGTAACTGAAAAAGATATACAGATCTTGCACTATCAATATCTGGTAAAAAGTAGGGCTGGAGCAGTGGTTGCCTGGCATGCTCAAGTACACTGTTCAAACCCCAGGACCCACGTACACAAGTAAGTGTCAGAGCAATGAAAGCCATGTGAAAAACTCAATGAAAATTGGTTCTATTTGTCTCTTTCTCACTCTCTCACTGTCCTTCTCTCTTTAAAAAAAAATGCATACTCCTGGGGGTAATTGCAATATCCAGAATATATACACATTTTATATTATTTTGTTAAAAACTTGTATGGTTGTTCAAAGATAAAAAATTTTTAAAAAATGCATACTCAAGTGAGATGAGACCAGACAGAGGGCTCTCAGAGCCCATATACAAAAACCTACCTAAATATGATGGGAATTAGGAAATGTGGTGGATGAAGTCATTTTAAGAAATGGAGTGAATAAGGAGGACATGTTAAAGAACCTGACAAATCTAAACAGAAACTTCAACTTTCAGTTGTGATTGAAATTTAAGAAAGGGAAAAAAATGAATGATATCAGAAAAAGTCAGAAAATGAAAAACCAGAGTGCTTAAACAAGAAGTTTAAACCAAATGCAAAGGGAGACCATAAAATGAAACAAAATCTTTGAATGGTGCCAAAAGTGCATTTACATTTTAGAAATATCATTTTGGCATCATTAGAGAGGATACAATTGAGAAGCTAAGAATAGACACAGGCAGAATAATTAGAGGCTCTGGCAATCTGGGAAAAAATAAATGGAAATCTTAATTGAGCCAAAGAAATTGTTATGAGAGGAAGGAGCTATGAGCAATAATAAGAGCTTGGAATGTGGGATTGTTTGACTTCTGTGGCCTCTCTGTCCTGTTTTTCTTTCTCTCCCTTTTGAATAAACAATGATGCATTTTTCAATGTGACATTTTTTCAATATAATTTTATTTCCATTTTCTGATTCTTGTTTGTATAGTCAAGCTTTTAAAACTGGAAAATATTATTCTTTTCATATTCACTAAATCTTGTAAAGCAGAACACTTGAAACTTGAACATTTAATCATTTAGTACATTCTGCCTGCATAAGAAAGCTCAACATTATAATCCTCCAGTTATTACAAGAGCTGCGCTGTCTCTGATACATTTACACTTCAATTACAATTACAATGCTTTCATCTTAACAGCTTCTAGTTTCTGAAGGATTGAGGCTCAAGGATTATGTTATAATGAGAACAAAAGTTATTGACTACTTTTCTCATTTCTTTCTGAGATGCTTTACTAGCCAAATAAAAGTGAAGCAGCGCTTATGCCAAGATGTTTTCTCCCTCCAGGAAAACATAATGGAAGTTATCAGAAATCAGGAGTTTTTACTCCTTCCAGCTGAGGAACTCCATAAATTACTGGCCAGTGATGATGTGAATGTTCCTGATGAAGAAACCATCTTCCATGCATTGATGATGTGGGTCAAGTATGACATGCAGAGACGATGCAATGACCTGAGCATGCTTCTTGCATTTATAAGACTGCCACTGCTTCCACCACAGGTAATTATGTGTGATGCTATTTTAATAGACACAACTTACTGGAAAAATCCTTTATTAAAAGTAAGCATCCCAACATGTTGCTATTTCTTTATTCACAGGTATAAAGTTTTAATCAAAACTTGGGTTTAAGTTTTAACTTTGTTTTAAAACTTTAAACCAGGCTAAAGAGGTGGCTCAGTGGTTATGGCACTTGCCTGGCATGTGCAAGATTGTGGGTTCAAACACCAGCACCATGTACACATCTACGTGTCAAAACAACAAAAGACACATGAAAAACTAAGCAAAATTGATTCTCTCTTTCTCCCCGCCACCTTTTTCTCACTGTCCCTCTCTTTAAAAAAAAACAACTTTAAACCAACTTGTAATATTGGAAAACTGACTGTGCACAGCACTGCTAATTCATCCAGGGTCGTGGCTGAACTAGGTTTTCAAAATTAATCTTGGAGATGAATCTGACCCCCGAAGTGATAGGTATAATTTTATGTGAATATGTTTTGTTAGGAGACCTATTATTTTCATCAAATTCTTCATCTGATGTAAAGCACCTTCAAAAGTTTTCACTAATACATGTATCACCAAGAATGTAGAAACTTATGACAACAGGAAGCAATAATAGGCAAGTATGCAGTGTTAATAGCTAATGCAGAAGTGAAACATCTGGTCATACATTAAGATTAGAAAGTTTAAAACATTGCTGTACCAAAACTGGAAAAAAATGAATATTTATATAGAAAACAATAATTATGTTTCATTTGACTATTGAGAGGAAAAAAGGAGAAAAACAGGGGTAAAGAATTTATACAAGTACCCCTGAGACAAATGACATAAGTTTATCATAATGACAGGCTACTAAAAGGAAATAAAACAAGCATTTATATTATAAAGAATAAATTGTGATAGAAAGAACTGAATTTTTTTTCAAATCTCCCTGGTAAGTTCTGATGCTAGTTGTTTTCAGTCTTATAAAATCTCTCAAGGCAATAATGGCCATTGATCAGTATGAGCCAATGTTAGTCAATGGCAAATGAATATTTATTAGCCAGTAAGAGATGCTAGGGCATAGCCATTACTGTCCAGCCATTTACACTGCTTGTTGAAATACAGGGAACATGGAGTTAAACTGGTCCTGAATATTTTTGAGGAAGAGTAGGACACATAACAAAAGAGGCCAAAAACGGGACCAGGCCTTCATCTTCTCACAATGTATCTGTCTTTCATGTCTTCCTTCCCCTTCTTCTACCATCAGCTGTAGAGGGATATTCCCACCTGTACATCAGAACTGAAATAGATAGATGATAGAGAGATACATGATAGATAGATAGATTAAATAGATAGATAGACAAACATATTCTTTGTCCTAAGCAAGGATAATGATCACCGTGAAGGAACACAGAAAAGAAGTACTTTTGAAAGTAATTATATTTGAACTATGTTATGAAGGGACTTGGGAGAATGATTTGATTTGGTTTTCTGTAAGGTAATTCTTGCTGATATAAATGTTCAGTTTCAGGTGGGTGAGAGAATATTATGTGAAAGAAAAATGTGTATTGTTAACCAAAACATTGCAAAGTATTGACCAGAGTAAGAACAGAAAAAATTGAAGATGATTTAAAGAGATTTGTAAGTAAATAAATATAGAAAAAACTTTTGCTTACACCATAAAGCTAGAGTCTGTAACCTGAGAGCACTTTAATAGCTAGGAGTTTCTGTGATTATATCTAGCAAATATATAAAATAATTCTAGAATAAAAAGTAAGAATAAAAGCAGTGATGGTGACTTAATCAAGAGCAGCAACATGAGAATACATCTTAGTGCCAAAGAATAAATTTAGCTTACAATAATAATCTTCTCTTATATTCATGAGGCAATTGACCAAATAGACTTGAATATATATTCAATCTTTTTTCACAGTATGCATTCTCTTTTTTATTACTTAGCCCATTATGTGTATTTGTGCTTAGATATTTCTCAGGAGTACAAGAGAGAATCTATTCTGATGTGCTTTACTAATTTTTAATTATCACATGCCATTATAAAATATTAGTTATGGTAACAGTATAGAAAATATAGTGAGGATGTAAACTTTGGGAAAGAAATATGGATTTTATATGTGAACAGTAGTAGACAAAATGAACCTCAGAAAAGAAGACATAAAAAGACTCAAATAACAATGTCTATTTTATCCTCTATTCAATAGCTTGTGCTGAAATAAATTCAGTTGTTTGACTCTGCCATAGAAAGGACCAGAGGAAAATGCAAAATGAAAAAATAGGCAATTGAATCATCTTCCAAGAATAAACTCTATTATTTTAAAATAAGTGAGGAATAGGATTTCATATAATACTTTTGACATTTTCTTGAATGCCCTGAGGTTGAAAATTTCAACAACAAAACATATGGAAATTTAAATCATTTTAGAGAATGAGTGACATTTAAGTCTCTATATTTTTCATTTTCACTGATTTTAATTTCCTCCCAAATATATGCATATATATATGTGTGTGTGTGTGTGTGTGTGTGTGTGTATAAATATATATATATATATATTTATAAGTACACAAAAGCAGAGGGAACAAACAGCTCAGTAGAGACCTTGCCTTGGGTTCAATATTTGGACGGCAAACAAAACGGAAAAGACTGCATAAATATAAAATTTTGATGGATTATTTTTCTGATGAATGGTTTAGAAAGTTAAAGTGTGTGACCAAAAAAATAAAGTGAAAATAATACTGTATATAATTAACCTAAAAGCTATTAAAATTCTATTTTTCACCAAGAATTTTCAAAAGTTGGATATACACAGACAGGCTTTGTTTCATATCTTAGAATTAGTATTGTTTATCTTTTTCAAGACGAGATATTTCTCAAAATTATTTTAGTAATTAAACCTACTGATTCTCAAAAGTAATATAGATCTGTGTGTATGTGTGTGTGTGTGTGTGCGTTTGCATACATGTATATTTACTTTTATTTTCTGTAGCAAAAGTTAATGGGGAAAAAGATTGCAATGGAATAACAAGATATTGCCTAGATTTAGAATATTATAGTTTGATCTGATAATAAACCATACAATTATAAATACACTTAATAAATTTTTAACATTAGGAAAGACATGCTTCTTTAACCTTACAAGAATTATTTTTATGAAGATATCTAATAAATTAATTCCAAAAGATTCTCTGTGATAGTAACAATAATACAAAAAGAAATAAGGTCTCCAACTTTGTCTTGATTGGAACAGTAACAACTGATCTTATGCCCGTAACATAAAGACTCTTTTGTCCATAAAACTTACAGCCATGAGTAAAAAAAATCTAACAAAGAGCAAGCAGTGTTGCAAAGAGCAAGTCAATGTAAAAGGAAAATTCCTAAATCACAGTGGAAGATATACAAAACAGGACAGTGAGAGAGAGAATCAATTTATTTAGTTTTTCATATGGCTGTGGCCTCCGTTGCTCTGACACTTGGTTGCGTACGTGGTGCTGGAGTTTGAACCCACGTACTTGCACATGCCAGGCAGGTGCTGTAACTGCCAAGCCACCGCTCCAGCCCAATAGGTTACATTCTTGAATAATTTATGTGTTGTTTAATTTTACTTCCCCAAACTAGTCCCTGACAAGTCCAAAAGTTCTCCAAGTTTGTGTGCAAACCCTAAATGTTAATGTATCTCATATCTTAATTCTACAATGAAAAAAAAATTAGAAAATCTCTTAAATCTTACAAATGAATAAGGCCAGAAAATTATTCAAGTGTCTTAACACAATTGATTCACATTCATTATTATCTTTTAACTTTATTACTATTCTGCTTTTTCCCTCTGATCTGCTTGTTGTCAAGTTAATATAGAAATAGTCGCTATAAAAACTAAAGTATCAAAAATGGAATAGCATTACTTTTCTCTAAAAGAAATCTGAAAGCAATGCCTTTAAAATGAAAATACAGAAAATATAAGCTTCTATTTAGATTTACAATCATTTAATCTATGACATTCACAGTTCATGTTACATTACGAAAATACATGGCTTTTTCTTTCTTTTCAATGAGCTTTAAATCAACAGGGTATCAACGCAGTAAAAGATGTGCACTGACATGTCCATGCAGAAACTCATACATGCACACATTATTCTCCTTGTTGTTGTTAAAAAATTCATAGCAATGTATTGGGTAGGATGGGGGAGGGGGGGCAACGGTGGGAGAATAGGGTGGGCTCTAGGGGGTAAATCTAATTTTAAGAATATGTACGTATCGTATTGTTTCATTTGATGCATTTTTGACTGTACAATAACTAAATTTCTTAATAAAAAAAGAAAAGAAATTAGATATTTTAGGAGGAAAAGGGTATTCTAAGCATTGCCATATTTTTTGGTAATCTATGAAGTATATAACCATGAAATATTAATAAACATAAACATAAATATATGAAGAATTTTATGAAGGCATGATTATAGATTTATGAGAGTATTAATAAATTCATACTATTCATTAACAATTGCATTAAAATATAATGTTTCATCTTTTCAGCTGTTCAATTTTAGTAAACAGTATGGCTTATACATACCATGGAAATCTATACCAAGAAAGGGAGAGACATGATTTGATAAAACAAACTTTGATGCTAACTCTATGTAGCATTAGTCCATTAAAAATAGCCAAATGTTTCAAATTTCTAAGAACCTCATAGTGGACAAAATTTTTCACATTTGATGTAAAAGAACATCCCCAAAACATTCCTGTATTTATGCTGTGCTCACCTTTAGAATTTTTTCTCTATCAATTTCTACTCTCACATATGAAATTCTCAAGCAGTAGGCATTGAATCAAGTTATGTAGGTGTATGGTACAAACCTGAGGCCTATTTCTAAGAGGGCAAAATTTATGCTAACATGTCAATCAGACACTTAAAAGTGCTTTTTATTTAGAACGATTAATGACTAACATCTTTGCTGACTTCTCTTTGTGTCTAAGTGGTGGTCTCAAGTTTACTTTGGTAATAAAGCAGCTCTAGGAAATGGGAAAAAAAAAGTTAGAGAGGCTGGACCATAATCTGAAAACCTTTACCCTGCTCTCACCAAGAGCTGACCCCATTGGCTGTATTCCGCAGCCCATCTTTCTTGCCACAGGAATCCCTATACTACAATTATATTTTCTAAATTTTATTGATTTTCAGTCTTTTAGATAATCCCAAACTACTTACAAAAATGTATATTTTCAAACATTTTAAAACAAAATTAAACTCATATGCCTTCTATTACCTGCTTCAATTCATTATTTTTTTCCAGCAAATTAGGAATTTTTATAGTAATTAACTGGTTCATAATCATAATTACCTCTTTACCACTTTGGAATAAATTACTTGCACTAATAAAAATCATCAAAACCCTTCATGTGGTCATTTCTTCCCCACCTCACACTCATCTTTCTTAGTTTCTCAGCAACTTTCTACATTGCTGATCTGGTCACTCTTGCTCACTTGTCTTTGCTAATATTTTCTTTTCTCTAATGTTGTAGTACCCCAGGTCACCATATTTTGTACACTGAAAATAGCATATACTTTCACACCTTCAAATACAGTATGGAAACCAGTTACAAATTGAAGTCTTAATTTTCATCTTAAACTTTTTTCTGAAAGAGACTCAGGTGACCAATTTACTACTTGATAAGTTCAATTGTATATCCAATAAGCATCCAGAATTTCACATGTCTAAACAGGGATATTTCAAACTGCTAAGACTTTTCTTCCTGTTCCCAGTAAATCATCCAGTTGCTCAGCCCTTAATCTTAGAATTATTCTTTCTCTTCACATTGTCTTTAGCATTTAGTCCCTTAAGAAGTCCTCTGAGTCTACTCCAAACTATGTCCTACCTGTGTTCGTTTTGTTCCGGGGTTTGTTGTTGTTGTTTAATCATCTCTACAGCCTTATCTGAAAACAAGGCGCCACCAACTCTATCCTATAATATTGGAATAGCTTCTGAGATATTATTGTTGCTTTCATGTTAAACCACTGGAATAATTTTCCATTTAGTACCTAACAATTTTTGCAATATGGATGAATTAATATCAAAGTTAAGATATGAATTTAGGCTAAACCCAAAATATCCCCAGCTTGCAAGACTCTACATCATTTCTGCAAAGCTTCACTCCCCTGACCTCATTTTTTACCAGCTCTCATTATTCTGTAGCTACACTAAACATCTTTCAGTATCTTGAGAAAGCAAGGATTATTCCTTCCATAGTCCAATTTTTTTTATAAGCAAATCTTTGGGGCTCGAAGGAGTGCCATGCCAAGGAGAGTGTTTTTATTTTTGTTTTTGTTTTATTTTCTATGCCTAGTTACTCCATTTCAAACTATGTTGTCTATGTAAGGTCAACTACTTAAGGAAGACTCATAGATTATAGATCACTTATAGTAATTATTTTACTTACTTTATCATAGTATATCTTGACAAATCTAGTGTTATTGATAATACTCCTTCTTGATAAAAAAATTGCATGTAACTTCCTTCTGCTTCTACTCTGCTCCAGCATAGCTGAAATTATTTTATAATCGTTTTTGAGCTTAAATTCTTCCTATTCTATTTTATTGCTCATTTCCATTTGCTTTTATCATTTTCTTCAAATTATATTTTCTAGAACAACATACATAATTTTTTTTCTAGTAAGATCCTGGCATACTTAAACTCAAATCTTACAGAATAGACAAAACAAATTTATTTTAGGCCTTATAAAATTTTGGTTCATTATTTCTACTATTTGTTGATATATGCTTTGTTTTGTGAGATAAATCTCTGTGATGATGTGTTATAATGGATCTAAAAGTGAGTCCTAGGAACATCATCAAAAATTAAGATTAGATCATATTGATTTTGACTTTACTAAATATCTTTATTGAATGGACATTGCAAAAACGAATTTGAATAGGATGTAATATCCTATTTGATCCTCTGTTAGATAAATTTATAAAACACAATTCATCAACATTCTTCTAATATTTAAGGCAGTGATATATTGAATGACTGGCTACATGAAAATTTTGCTACATTTTATCAAAGTTCACTCTGAAATAAACAAAAGCAACTGAATTTAAAATTAAATTGATTCATAAGCATTTTTACATATTTTATAAATATTATAGATATCATTTGCTAGACACTCTACAAGAAAATGAAGACAATCTTGGTGTGACATCTTCCATTTCAATCACCATGGTTGATTTGACTGATCTGGCTAGGGAGGCGCCTCAACACTTTTTATGTATCCCTCCCCAAGTTCTTCTCTCAGTGGAAGAGGTCTACCTTCCCTGATGAGGAAGATAGTGTTTGGTGAAAAACATCAAAGGTATAAGATGTCCAAGAGGACGCACAAAACAAGAACACTTATTTTTTCTATTTTAAACATTAATGGGAATTTAATTTTAATCCTATTTATGTTACATAGAATGATAAAATTTAAAAGGATAATTTCTAGGTAAACATTATGAAATATTTATAATAAATGTCACTTAAATCATTAGACTTTTCCTAGTGATTTCAATTTAGGATTTTGAAAAACTGAACTACCTCTTCAAGAATCTCAGTAGTTCAAGTGAAAATGTTGAGTGGACAATCAAACATATCATTTAGAGTTGTGGTAAGAAGATACACAGTAGGAAGCAGTTAGCACATAGATGCAATTTAGAAATATGACATGAGATTATGTCACTGAAGAAGTGAGTATAGTTAGATAAGGAAAGAAGACAAAGGATGAAGTTCTAGGACATTCACCAAGAGCAAAAAAGAAATAAAAAGAAAGAAGCTAGTTTGAAATTGAGTAACTAATCAAATAGAACAAAAAACGAAAGTGCTTAATGTCCTGGGATTTCAAGAAGGAAACCATCTCAGAGGAGTAAGCAATTTTTTATAACAAATGCTGCTACAATATCAAATAGGATGGGGCTCAATAATTGCTCTTTGTATATAACAACATAAAGGTCATTGATAATTTTGCCAAAACTCACTTATGTGAAAGAGAACTAAGGGAGAGGGGATGAATGGAATTTGAAAGTGTAAATTCAGCAGAGTATTTAAAATTGAAATGAAAACTTAGTCTGTAGGTGACTGGAATTAGTTTGCTAAGTCCAGTAAGGAAGAAAATATATACATATACAAACACACATTGATATTTCAACAGGGTAAGTTTATATAAACAATGATTAACTTTAACCACAAATTGGAATAAGGAAAGATTGAAATGTGAAAAGTTAAGATGATCCTAAAGAACAGAAATCACAGAAATAAGGATTAGCTACTGCCCAGAGTACTGAGAATAGTGCACCCAAGGAAGAGCCCCCAACATCACCACTAGCACCCGGACTTTGAAACCGGAAGAGCTCACTGTATAGCAGAGGTCACTATGGTGATCCAATGGCAGAACTTGATGGAAATCTAACCCATACTACTTACTCAAATTCTTCCCACTATGTGTCCCACCACAAATAGTGCTACAAAATTAGCTGAGGGGGAATCAGATACTGATACTGGGGACCTCCTGCAGAAAGGAAGGTGGTGGAATCTGGACCTGGAGATTGGGCACACTGAAATCAAAGGGCAAAGTCTTCCCTCATGCAATATCTCTTCAGCACACTCTACTGATAAAGAAAAAAGGGCTCAGATTCATTTTGTAATAGTTTAAAAGGTAGTTTTTTTCAAATAAAGGAAAATTATCTTAGAATAATCTTACTATGCTGATTACCATATGAATTCCTATTCCAATCATTATGAAGTGGTACACATGTTAATTTAATAATTTCCACATATACATCAAAGTCTCTAATTCAATATTCCCCCCAAATTAGGAGAAATTTCATTTCTTGTCCATATGTTCAATTTTAGATTAAAGAAAATAATTGAGGTTTTGCTCTGATCAGAATGCTTTGCTAGGTTCCTATTGCTTTACTTCATTAGGTAGAATTCTTTCTGTGGATACACCATGTTTTTTGTGTATTTTTTCTTCTTGATACACTTTATGAAACATAATCGTGATTCTTTGATCACTGTTGATTTGAAGTTGTGTTTAATCCAGTACTTTTTACCTACTGCTAACTTTTTTAACCAGCCTTATGCTGGTCAGTTTAGAATTCATTATTCCATATTTAAAAATATATGAATAGGAGCTGGAAAGGTGGCTCAGAGGTAGGCACTTGTCAGGCATGCATGAGGTTCTGAATTCGATCTCCAGGGTCACATGTGCAAATAAATAAAGGAAAAACAAAAGCCAGATTAAAAAAAATAACTTACTCAATCTCTTTTAAAAAATATAAACACAAAAATACATGAAAAAAATCACATGATGCTGGACTAAAAGGTATCTGCCTTACTTTCATAGAATTTTATTGCAGCAAAGACCTTCAAACTCATCCACTTAAATATTTTTTCAGGTAGCTATTGAGACTCTGAGATTTAAAAAAGACTATTTTAGGTAATATTTTAAATTTAATAATTAATTGATATATGTGAAATGTAATTTGGAGATCCTAAATTTCAAACAAGAATTATTTTCTTCTTCTTGTGGAAATAACCTTTCAATCAAACAAACAAACAAACAAAAAAATCTTTTCACTCTTCCATCTTGGCATTTACCAGATGTAGAAGTAGAAGCTGTCATCCTGATAATCAGAGTAGACACCACACATGCTGAACAGCTGAATTTTTCAGATTATTTCTGAAGAAGGACACTAGGTAATTTAAACCACAAAACCTAAATTAGTTATAATCAGAAAAAATTTTTGCTGAAAAATTAAATAATATTTAAATATTCATAATTTTTCTAGAAATTTATGAGTATGTTATTTGCTGAACATCTTAACCATATTAATAAAATTGCATGCATGTCATTTAATATTTCCCTACATAAATATACTCTTTATATATATTTTATTGCATCATTAATGAAAATCAGTATCACAACATTTACACTTTTAGTTATCAATTTCATTTTAAATGTATATTTATGTATATTTTTGGAATTAAATAATGATGTAACAAATAGACTTTAAATCAAATTTATTTATTTATGAATTTGCCATGCTGGGACTCAAACCCAGGGCTTCATACATGCTAGGCAATGTCTCTGCTACAGAATTATAACACTAGCCCTAAATGTTAATGTTAAAACAATAGTTATTTTTCTATTAAAAATATTTTATAAATATATAGCAGCTATAGATTGAAATGGTCTTTTAAAAACCATTATATGAATGATATACTATCTCCAATTTTTTTCTGGTACATGGTACAATTTAAAGAACTGCTACATGTGGTTTTCTTATTTTCATGGTATGAGAAAGAGACAGAATAATTAAATTATTATTTTGTGTAGGGCTAATTAGTGATGGAGTAAAAATAGAAGAATTGGTTGAAAGAAAACATTTTCATTATTCATTTTCATATTGTCATAATATGGAGTTGATGTTAAATAAGCCTATACTTAAAGGTTCAAGTTTTTTCTGAAAATTATTAAAATACTTTTAACATAAATAACATTTTTCATTGCTTATCTTAAGGAGACTTTTAATTATTGTTTCCACCTGGGTATCAATAAAATAATGCTTCTAAATTTATACCTTTTTCTATTTTAATATTTCTGCAAAATTTATTTCCCTCATAATTCCATAATTTATCCCTTCCTTCTTTTCTTCTGATACTTCAAATGGCCTAGAGTTATATATTTTTCAATATTTGTGCAAATTAAATATATATTGAACATATGTGTAAGATTACACTTGGATATTTTTAAACCAAAATAGATTGTTTCCCATAGGATAATGTCAAATGGTGATGCTGAAATTATAAATTGCTAAGACAACAACAAAAATACGCTGTTTTGTACTATTATGCCTTCTTATTATCTCTGTTATTAGTTTCAGAAAGGTTTTCAATGATTCACTCTAGATTAACACTCCCCAGTGCTTTATTTCTGTGCAAATATTATTTGAAGGTATACTTCAAAAAATGTTTCGTGGGGTTGGGGATTTAGCTCAGTGTCAGAGTGCTTGCCTAGCATGCGCATGGCCCGGAGTTTGGTCCTCAGCCCTGGGGGAAAAAAGTTTCATGTGTGTATATCTATAAAATCATCACGCAGTATCCCTCTTTTGAAAATTTACAATGCAAATTGTTACAGTAATGTCAGTCAAATATCTTAATTAAAAGACTAACTCAAGGGGCTAGAGCAGTGTCTCAGCAGTTACCACATTTGCCTGGCATGCACAAGTATGTGAGTTCACACCCCAGCACCATGTACACAATGATCTGTCAGAGCAATGAAGGCCATGTGAAAAACTAAATAAAACTGATTCTCTCTGTGTTTCTCTCTCTCACTGTCCCTCTCTTTAAAAAAAAATAAAAAAGCCTAACTCATCCTTAATTCCTGGAATTCCTGCATTTCTTACGAACACTTTATTGTATGTTAAAGGCTCTTGGAAAGAATATCCAGAGGAACACTAGGGAATAACTGTCCTTGGTGGTCCCATTTTTTTTTAAAGTTATGGAATTCTCAAGGGGAAATTTTGTAAGCAAAGGATTTTTCATTTGGAGTAAATACCTCATGTGTGTTTTATGTATTTGATATTTAATGAATTTGGCTTTTTTCTGAGCTTGTCTACTGGAAAGTAGCCTGCAAAATTGGCTTCACTAAGCTGAAAAAGTAGCATATTCAGTGAATTCAATAAGCTGACTTATAAAGACCTGGAAATAGAGTCATAAATAATAATGAGTGTGTTATTCTCTATTCAGTCATCTGTGAGGGTTTTCTGAACCATTAAACAGTTTCCCAATTTGATACAATTCAGCATAAGTGCTGTACTCTTTTCAAAAAAGACCAAGAATATGAGAAGGCAAATATGAAGTAAAAATTTAGAAAGTGATGAATATTTAATCACAAAGAACACCTGAAATGTGGTTTCAGTGAACAGTCACTTATAATACTCATCTTTATAAAAATAAAAGATGGAATATTATCCTGACCATTATATTTCACCTTATGCAAATATTCATTCACACTAATGCTTGTTATTCTAAATATATGCTAAAATATGTATGAAATGGGCAGATAAATAGGTTATGCCTGAAATATAAAGATCTATTTAAATGATAAATCCTATTTCATCAGTTGTTCAGAGGACCAGAATGATGGACCTGATCCCATGTTCAGCAGCATAGTGCAGAAATGTGTTTTCTCTCTAAATAAAATTATTCTCAGATGACTGTTGTCTTTTATTCTTTATGTCATATAGCTTTTTATTTTTAATGTGCTACTTTAGATTGTTGTAAACCTCTTCTGTGTATATTATGATTACCTTTAGATTGTTTATTGTTCCGGATTCCATATTAACTGCCTAAGTCCATTAACAATTTTCCCTACCTATATCCATTCTTCACAACCTCCAGAGTGAATTTTTCAAAATGCAAATTTAAATACAATAGTCTGTAGCTTTGAAATGCCTCCTTTATATATATGTATACATTACACCAAATCCTCAACAATATACATACATATACACTTTGTTAAAGTCTTCTTTTCTATAGTTATTTTTAAAGTACTTGTAGATGGTAACTTAGATTTTCAAACATTTTCTGTGTCTCTTCTGTACCCTGACCCTTCTATTCAGTCATGCACACATTTGATTACCTGGTTCACCAAAGAGCATATAACTCAATATTAATTTTTCTAAGACTTGCTTGAGTGCTTCTACACATTTTCAAATAAATTGGTGCTATCCTTCATTATTCCAGTAGCATCTTGCTTTACTTTTGTAAAACTGGTTCTATTTTATTTAGATTATTTAGAGCTCTGTATCTACTTATCCTAATATTTTCTTTTTCTTTTTTAAAGAGAGAAGGACACAGAAAGAGAGAGAAAGAGAGAGAGAGAGAGAGAGAGAGAGAGAGAATCAAGTTTTATTGAATTTTTCACATGGCTTTCATTGCTCTGACACTTAGTTGTATAGTACGTGGATGCTGGGATTTGAACCTGGCTACTTGCACATGCCGGGCAAGCACCCTAACCCAAAAGCCACTGGTCCAGCCCCCTATCCTAATATTTTCTAAGTTCTTTAAGAACTTATCTCTAGTATCTCCACACACTGAGCACCTGAGAAATGGCTGTATCTTCTAATAGGACTTTTGAAAGCAGAGCTGTTTATTAATGTCTTTTATAATTAAATTTTAAGCATATTATTCCAGACTTCACTAGTGTTTGTCTTTGTCTTTAATATACAGAATTTTTTGTTGAACCATTATCTATATTTGAAAATTTAAACTTATTTTATGTAGAGTTAGATGAAATATTAAGAAAAATACATAACACATATGAAGTATAACAATTCACAGTGATGAATTCTGAAACAAATTATAATTTTGTGTTTTTAACAATTGTTATTTTTATATATTTTGTAGAAATTTCAAACTTTTAATTTTTTCTAGTGTATGCATAGATGTTTGTGTCTATACACAGTTGTATATATGCCTATGTAATATACATAATTATTTTTCATAGAAAAGAAACAAAGTCATTTTACTTCCTGTTATGATCAGGATAGTTTTCACACAATAACTAGATTGAATTACTTCACTTTTATAAAATTCCCTAAGTATAGCATAAAGATGCCATAAATATATAAATATTGCAGAAAAAGAATTATTTTTCAGAGTAACCTTGACTCAAGATCATACTTATTTCTTAACTTTGTTCTCTGAGACAAATATAAATATAAATATTTATTGTTTGCTAGAAGCAGTCTTCACGTACATAATAACATAATATGCCATTTGACCTTTTCAAAGTACTATCAGTAACTAATAATTGTTTTTCATGTGGAAAGTATAAAGAAATTTTAAGACACTACTAAATATGCTTAAGGATAAGAGGACATCAACTTAAAGAAATCCTTACTAACTCTTAAGTTAAAATGAGTGCAAAACATTCAAATAAAGATGTCCTGAGGGGAAGTAGTATGGAAAGATATTTTTTATGTTGAAAAAATAACAAAGTGATTGATTTTTTGCATTATTAAGTACACAGTGAAAATGACTACTTATTATCAAAGTGAGAGTAGAAATAAAGAAAAGAAAAGTAGAAATAAAGAAAAACAGATGTACTAATTCTATATTTTCACAATATCAAAGATGATATATATGTGTGTGCATATATATATTATATATATATGGATTTTTTTTAAAGAGGGATAATGAAAGAGAGACAGAAAGAGAGAATCAATTTTATTTAATTTTTCATGTGTTTTTCATTGCTCAGACATTTCATTGTGTATGTGGTACTGGGGTTTGAACCGATGTCCTCCAAATTCCTGGCAAGTGCCGTAACTGCTGAGCCACCGCTCCAGCCCCATATGTGGGTCTTTAAAAAGTGACAATTAAAAAAATTAGTCTTTCAACTTGAGAGTTTTACCCAAGGTGAAAAATGCAAAAATTGTCACCCCTTAAGGTCTCTTTTCCATGTAGCAGTTTTGAGAATTCTTTCAATCTAATTCTCCTAGGAGAGAACAAATGAAAAGCATGAAATACATTTTCAGTGCTTAACATTTTATTTCTGTCTGTCTATTCTTCTTCCAATATCCCATTTCCTCACTTTCCTGGCACTAGCATCCTTCATATTTATAGTTTTCTTTTATTTCCGTCCTAGGCTGAAACTATGGTTTGACTGTTTCCCAGTACTTTGCTTTTCCTAATTAAAAATATAATTGCTAAATATCTCATCCTATAATTACTAGATTTCCCGTCTCTGAGGATTGATTAGAATATGTGAGAAAAACATAAATAAAAAAGAATAATTACAACAGGCATACAATGACAACACAACTATATAATACTAAGTCATAAGGAATTGTAAACCTACCAGCAGTTCTTTAAGAAATGTCACAAGAATGGAATAAAGCATTTTAGTAATTAAATTGCAAAGATGGAATATAATCTCCAAAGGTAGTTGACAACACACATAGGATAAAATGTGAGTGAAATATGTTACTCATTTGCTTAGATTACTGCAGCAACGTAAGTGTACTAGTCTTCTTGACCTACTGCATAAAATGTCATAGACTGATGTCATAAGCAATATAAATGAGTTTTCTCACACTTTTTGAATCTAAAATTCCCAAATCGAAGGGCTCATAAGTTCAGTCGCTGATGAGAGCTCTCTTCTTGGCTTATAGCGACATCTCATTATGATCACACATGGCGTTTCCTCTACACAAATGGAAAGAGAGATCCTGCAGTCTCTACCTTTTCTAATGGGAACCAGAGCCCTACTGAATTAAGATCCAACCTTTACCATGCCATTTACCCTTATTTGTTTCCTTAAATGCACTATTATCACAATGGAGTTAGGACTTCAGCATATTAACTGTGGGGGGCTGGACATACAATTCAGTCCATAACATCAAGTGGGAAAGACTCACTTTGTTTTGAACTTATGTTTGCCTTATCCGTAACTTAAGAGTTTGTGATAATCCAAAGATCATAAAAAACATTTAATGTCAACAAAATTACCTAAACTATGACATTGTTACTCATTTCTCATATATTATAAATGTAGGCATTAAAAGTATATGCTTGGCCACCTACCATTGCCCTGTGCATTTTTGTAGAATGGAACCTGGAAGTCCCAAGTTCAAGATTTTGTTCTCAGGTCTAACTCTTTTTTCTAACACTTATTTCATTGTGTTTTGAAAACTATGTGATTTTATATATTTATTCTGAATATATACAATAGTCCTCCGGTCCACTGCATTTTCCCTTCTAATCACTATTTTTGTTTCTTTATAAAAGTTTCCTACAAATCTCTATTATCATATTGTATAATATTCATGTTTTAAAAGATTGTGATCTCTTCTTCCAAATCAAATATGCTATATATGCTATACTTCATACAAAAAAAAATCCTCACTGCTAATTGGCTTCAATGATTTGCTATTATTTTGCTTTTTGTAGGATAAGATTTTAAGTTGATCCAATATGAATTCATGAACTTGTTCATAAAATCCTGCATATACATGCAACATTTATTCATTTATTTCTTTATTCATGTGACATTTAATATATAAGATAATAAATGTTATATATAAACTATATACTTAATATAATACATATAAATATTTTATAAATCAATAAGAAACCATTAAAGCTATTTTAAAATTTGATAAACCTATCAACAGATAAATTGAAATATTAACTAAATATACAAAGTGTGCATCAGTTAAAACTTAAAAGCAAAAACCATAAGAAAGTTGATAGATTAGAGAAGAAGGGGTTAAAAAAATGGGAAACAAAATTTCTTGGGACATAATATGGATATTAGAAGTTTAAAAGCTATTCACTCTATTCTTGGCCCATAGAATGAATCTACTTTTTAGTTAGCAAACTACATTAAAAACCTGGGAGTGTCCCAAAGGTATATTTTTACTAGTGTTTATCACTTGGATCACTTTTTAAAATAGTTTGACATGTTATAAACCATCTATTCCTTGATGGCTAGAATCTCACCATTCTGTGTATTGAGATAAACACTCTCCACATAGAAATCACACAGAAGGTATAAGAAATGAAATAGAATTTATAAACTACCCCCACTTCAAATATAATGAAGAAAGGTAGCTTATGTTAAACCAAATAAAATTAGATTGTTTGAATCATGAATTCTATTAGGATTTTCTTTTAAAAATAAAATTCTAGGGCTGGAGCGGTGGCTCAGCGGTTATGGCACTTCCCTTGCATACATGAGTATGTGAGTTCAAACCCCAGCACCACTTACACAACGAAGTCTCAGAGCCAAGAAAACCACATGAAAAACAATAAAAATTGTTTCTCACTTTCTTTCTCTCTCTCACTGTCTCTCTCTTTAAAAAATAAAATGAAATTCTAAAGACAACTACAAATCAGAATGATATAGAAATAGATTTCAAAAAAATCTGATATAAACCATTTGCTTTTTTATCACTTATCATTCTCCACCTTCCTCAAATATAGCTAGTAAAATCTGAATGAAAATTTTAAGTAATGATAAATGAATCAAGAATGTACAAAATACATTTACATGCTTGATGCTTTTTTAATATAATGGTTTGAGAAATGTTGAAACATGTTATTATGTATAAAGAGATGAAAAATCATGAACTCAAGTGGTTTACTCATGTTCATTAAGTTTGAAAGAATTACAGACAGAAATATAACCAAAAGTCCAAAATCTATAAACATTCCTTTAAATGTATTCACTTTTAAATCTGTGTTCAGCTGTCATGCCGTATTTTCTGCAGGTATGTTGTCAGGTATGCAGGTAAATTTCTGTTCATCTCTTGAAAGAAGAAAAGATAATACCATTGAATCAGTAGCCCATGCTTCTGATAAATGGAAATTTGATACATTCTTATGTGTTTCTTTCTACTTGCTTGTGAAAAGAAAGAAATTTGGTCCAATTTAATTTTCCCCATCTTGTCAATAGAAACTGTATCTTCTACTTCTGCCCATCCTCACCTATGCCATAGTAAGGGACTGAAGTAGTGACCAATGTAATTTGGCAGGCCTGGAAAGGCTTGTTTGAAGAAAAAACTGAACAAACACATGAAGGGAAAATTCAATAGATATCAAGCAGTACAGTAGAGATAATAGCAGATGCAAAACTAAGATGAGTGTGTATTTGCCATGTTTCAAGAAGAGCAAATAAATGAATGTTTCTAGAGTTCTTTGAATAAGTTTGCTGAGATATAGAAGAGAAAGTAAAAAATGATAAGAAATTAGTTAATATAGAGCTTGTAGGTCATCATAGGAGCTTTAGCTTTTGTTTTAAATAGTGTGAAAAGTCATTGGAGGAGTTTGGGGAGAGAATACTCATTTTTTTCTTTTGATTTTTATTGCAGAAATCTTCAAATATATTTAAAAGTGGAGAGTAATTACATCCTAAAAGGTTCATTTTAGTTAATGATGAAAGATGAATTATATGGTAGTGCAGTGACCCAGCAGGAGACAAAATTTACTAAAATGATTCAAATGACAAGATGTCAATGATGACTCTGCTTACAGAGTTTTAGAGAGGGTTAATGGAAACTCCAAATGGTATTGAGGTTTTTTGTTTTGTTTTTGTGATACTGTATATTGAACATACTCTACTACTGAGCTACATCCTCAGTCCCTCTTTTTATGTACTTATTTATTTATTTATTTGAGACAGGATCTCACTAAGTGGCCAAGGCTGTCCTTACAATTATTCTCCTGCCTCAGCCTCTGGAGTAGCTGAGATTACACATATGCCCTGCTGTGTCAAACAAGAATACTTATTTTCACAGTCCAGAGAGATGAGAATTGTGCCAGACTGTATGCTACTTAAGCTACTCATAAAATAACACAATCAGAGCCACTTGTGCAGTGAATGGAGAAGAAAACCTTTCACCTTTTTCGTACCCTTTGGCCTTCTGCTTCTACTTAACATTGGCTAGGCTCAGCAAGATAGCCAGGTGACACTGTTGCAGAAAGCTTAGTGTCCAAAGGCAATAAACAAGTCTAAGAATAGTGAAAAATGGATGATGGGAAAGTAAATGAAAAATGGGAATAACTAAGAGGAAAGATTAAAAGTAGATAAAACAGGGAAGTATTGCAATAGTTTAGGTGATAGGTGTCTTCTGAGTATATTTAGAAGGCAAATTTTAAGTGTTGTGTGGAGGTTTTGATGTGCAAATTCAAGAAAAAAGATAATCTTGTAAGGACATTATAGTTTTTTGATTTCACATAGAGAATAGAAAATTAGATTGGATGGATGGATAGATGAATGGATGGATGGATGGATGGATGATAAGTAGATGGATAAATAAGGCAGACACATGAATAGATGGAGATAGAGATGGAGGTTAAGATACACACATACATACATAGATATGTATTTAACAAATAATTATTTTAAAAATATAATCTCAATAAAAAGGTATCTTGAATAAAGTAATTACTTTAAATTCTATTTGATATCTTTCATTCCCATGGGCATATTTTTCGTCTTGACTGGTGGGGACCATTTTCACCATGCTGATTGAGAAGGCCCAGGCATGGGGAAGGGCTTGGCAAGGCCACCATTCCAGGAAATTGCCGCTTTTATCTCTCCTAGGAATTGGATATTTTCTTAAAATGATCATACTTATAACTATGCATTTGCAGATCAAATTTCCAGAAAAATTTGTTATTTATGATAAAGACCTTTATAAAAGTAATACTACTTCATTAGGTCTGTGGAGTCTAGGGAAGATGAGAAATGCCTTTGAAAAATGTATCTATACCATGTTTTAAAAAGCCCAGATAACCAGAAATCCAACTTTGAAAAGTTCTTAAGAAAATTACACTTACAGGAATTACTCTCACCTATGTTGATTACATCTAGTCCTGTTAACGTTTTACCAGTTAAACAATCAAAGACATAATAAGAGATTTGCTGTTCCCACAGTACAGGGACCAAAATATGTAGACTATAATATCAGAGGACATTTGTGGTATCCACCTAGAGGAACCCAAATAAATAATTATTAGGACCCTTCACTCACAGACCCACCATTGCTTTTTACAGGAATATACAATGAAAATGCTAATATTAATGGCAAATGGACTAATGTCCAGCGCCTCCCTTTCTTTAGAGACTTGGACGTCAGGGGCTACCTTGGTGATGTGGGACAAAGGAACAAAGAAACAGCATACGCAAACAGTTACACATATATTGTCTAAAAATCAAGTGTCCACACTGCATACTATATGAGTGATTAAGGAACATGTTTTTCTACTTCTCATATTGCCTTTGTTTTAAAATAGTTTAAATTTCTCCTTCTTAGAACTTACTAAGGAAACATAACTATTTTTGTAAGGTTACTAATAGTAAGGTGACAACAACATAATTTTAGTTAATTTAGAACTGTAATGCAATGCTAATTGCTTGCTTGGAAACAGGCACTAAAGCTGGACAATACTGTATTACCAACAGCAAGAAAATTTCCTAGTAAAATTCTTGTGCAAAAACTTCTGAGTAAATATAGAAAGCTGAACTTAATGTACTCTTTAAGTATAACACAGGTAGAGGGTGTAAAGTCACAAAAAAAGACATTTACTTAAAAAGAAAAAGTAACATTGTGGTTAAGGTTTCAAGGAGGTATGTTGTATTGATGGCTAATGACAGGGATTACGGAGAAATTTTATAAAGAAGTCAAATGTAACGAAACAGTTAATGAGAGTATTGTTTTGCGACCTGTATAAAAATACACCACAATAAAGAACAGATGGTGTTTTTGCTCAAGCAGGGAACTGTGTCTGCTTGCAATTTGTCCTGGAGGTTGGCGGTGTTCCTCCACACCGACTCTACTCATCCTTCAGGGACCTAAGAGTTCTGCTGGGTCTGGCTCCCGGCACTTGACCATAGTATTTACTCTCCTCCATGCCTGGAAAGTATTTATTTACCATTAATGATTGAGAGAAATTCCCCTGCTGCAAGTATTTCTTTATCACATAACATCTGGGGAAGCATATCTTCATGCGTTTCTTAGAGTACTTTGCCCATATGTGTATTAATAGTCATCTGTAAGGATAGGGATTCAGATCAGAGAAAGAATGCTTGTCTAGCATGCATGAAGCCTTGGGTTTAATCTCCAGTACCATGAAACAAACTTTAAAAAAAAGAAAAAGAAGAAAGAAGCCATTCTTACTATGTTAACTTTCTACCTCTGTGACAAAATATATGAGAACAACATAGGAGAGGCAATATTTGCTTTGGCTCAGGGTTTCAGATGTTTCTGTTCATAGTCACTTGTTTCCATTGCTGTGGACTTGTGGGGACTCTGAACACCATGGCAATGTGATGTGTGGCAGAACGATATTTCTCAACCCATAGTGGCCGGGGTACAGACAGAGAGAAAGAGGAAGGTGACAGGGACAAAATATACTTCAGGGAATGCTTCCAGTGTCTCTTTCCTCCAAAATACCTCCTTAAGTTACCACCACCTCCTAGTAGTTCACTAATTTATGATCCACCAGTAGATTAACCAACTTTTGGAATAAAAGCCTTCACGATACAATGAGATTCCCCAAAGTCCCACCATTAAACAATACTGCACAGGGAGCTAAGCTTTCAACAAATGAACTTTTGGTGGACCTTTCGGGTCCAAACCATAATGTCTACTAATATATTGCACAACAGTTTTATTATCTTACATGTCTTTTTCATTAGTAATATATGAAACTTTATACTTTGGGAAATTATTCTATTTACGCTTATGCACTTAGGACAAGACCCTATGCAATAGCAGGAATTTGATAAATGTCCTTTGCATCAATTAATTAAACACTCTACTGGATGTTAGAATTAATCTTGTTAGCTATATTGCTACGCAGAGAAAAATAATTTAACTTTTATAACTGATGTCATCTTACTTTCAAGCTTCCATTTATACTAATGACAGTACAATTTATTCTTAACATTTAGTGAAGTTAGAAGCAACTCCATGTCATTAACAACCATGTCTTTCAGTAAACCAAGTGTGTCAAGTTCATGTCAAGGATTCTCACACCAACCCCAAATCTTCCACCACCTTAAGATATTAAAAAAAGAGCTTCATGTGTCTTTACAGAGGTATGCAGAGGTGATCTTCCATAAATTCTCCTCTGGGGTAGTTGTTGATGGTCATACAATATCTACATGGAAGTCATTAGATATTGTTTTTAGGTTGTTGACCTTTGTTTGCCCTTGTTACATTTCCTTCAGCTAAAGTGATCAAAAGCTGACATAACCAGTTGACAACTAATTATTTTTCAACTTTAGATTATATAACATGCTTCATTTTTACAAAATATTTAACTGTGTTATTAATAATCATTCATCTAGATCAGTATATTTTTATACTAAGAAAAATTTCGTTTTAAAATGTATTTTACTTTAACACTATTCCCTAGCCAAGGATAGCAAATACTGAAATTGCATTAACTGTTTTCCTACCACAAAGTTACTTAAATGTTGTGCTTTAATTTTAACCTTGAAATATTTCAGAAAATAAGCATTAAAATTATTTGATATTTTCTATACAAAATACTATATTAAATGCTTAATATTCCTTTATAGTTATTAGCATATGTAAATGAAAGGAAAATTAAATCAAACATCCCTGTAAGAAATATTATAATTAATAATGTTTTTTAAGTGTACTACTCATTCATCATCATCTATTAATGTCAACTTAGACCTAGGGGCATATAAAGAAGAATAATATGCCACTGAATGGGAAACAGAAAAAATAAATTATTGTAAAACATTAAATGTAGTTGAATAATAGGATGTAAGAAAGTGGGGAGCAATGAATATTACCCATCAGGGAAGACTTTATGAAGGAGGTGAAATATACTGAGTCTTGGAAAAGGAGTAAATGTTTATCAGGACCTCAGTGAAAGGAAGGTTTTCAAGGTAGAGGGAGCAAATTCAGTGCAACATGAAATATATCTCACTGATTATTGCATGGTGGTTGGGAAATATGTAGCATAGATGTCATGTAAGCACTATCAGAAGTGACACTGAAAAAGAAAGAAAATAACTTCATGTAGTATTCTGTCCGATTTGGAATTTACCTTTGTTCATTGGAGAAACCATTGAATATACTACCCAGAGAAACAAGATGATTATGTTTGTGTTCTTAAAAGAGGTTGAACTGGGCCAACAACAGGGAGAAAATTTGAAACAGAGACAAATTAGATTGTCTGAGATTTTGCTGAGCTTAGGTAGAAAATGAGTTTGAGGAGGAAAGAGGATTAATTATGAAATTATAAGGAATAAAATGGGAAAAATTCTCTGAATTGAAGTAGTAAACTACATAAAGGGAAGGAAATGCACTTATATGTTTACTAGCATTTATCCTAGAAGTAATACTAGTAAATTGTGATTCCATTTTCTGATCAAGTAAAGTAGAGAAATTTAGGGAAAAAATTAATAGTATTTATTATATGTGAATATAAGGCACTAGCAGGTTGGGTGACAACTGGTTAAGGTTTTTAACACAGAGAAGAGCAAAATATTTAAAATTTAGAGGAGACCTAAATATTTGGGATTTGTAATAAAAGAACAAATAGTTCACAAAATTTTTGTCAGGCCTATTTGCAAATAATTCATAGAACTCACATATTCTAAAACTTGGTAAATGACTGAGCTGAGATTTGGGAACAGGCTGTCTCTTTTCAGAGCCTGCATTCCAAATCACAGACGGACTCATTGGTGAGTCATTTCTCATGTGTTATGTGCAGCTGAAACCTGGGTCATATCAGTGTGTAAGCTGCGGGCAATGTATGTGGTTTGGAAGTGTAAAGCACAGAAAAGTTGGTAAGAGCTATGGAAATGAATGTCAATGAGTGCATTGGAAAGATTTTCTGAAGAGAAATTGAAAAAGAGTATTTCAAAGAAATACAAGGGAAGAGAGAATTTCAAGAGAATAAAAAAGAAATGATCAACTGAGTTAATGCTGAAAAGATATAAAAAGTGAAGAAAACGGAAAGAGTCCATTTGAAAGAATATTCAGGAAGTCAATGGGAAATTTTCAGAGCAGTTTCTTAAAGCAGAAAGGGAACTTAAAATGGAAAAGGGAACACGGTCATGATAGAAATTCTCTGTGGGTGCAGACAGAGCTATGGATGTAGGAAAGACTTTTGGGTTAAAATGATTTGTACAATTGTGGCAGTAACTTTAACAGTCTGCTTAAATATTCGTAATGGACATCTACATTAAGGAGATTGTTGTCACTCTTTTTTAAGGTACTTTAGGTCAGAAAACTGTTCCTTGCCTAAGTACTCGCAGAAATTAGGGAAAAAATCAATAATACTCAATAATATTTGTTTCTGATTCAAGAGTCATAATCATCTTTGATTAGAAATAATATTTTGAAAAAAAGACTAAATTATACCACATGAATAAAATAATAGCTGTTTATTATTAATACAGTAGTTATTATTTAAAGGCAAATAAACAGTTGTAAGACAGTGGCTCCTTCTTAACCCTGTTTTCAATTTCCTTTGTTTAAGCTATGCTTAGTGTACCATGATCTAAAAATATTAAGTGGAAAATGCCAAAAATAAAATTTAATCCTTTTAAATAACTTTCATTAATGTCTGTTATTATCATTTAATTGCTGTTATTAGTTACTGGTGGTAATCTCATGCTGTGTCTAATTTATAAATTTGTCCATATCATCGGCATGTATGTGTGGAGGAAAAAATACATATATAACACTTGATATGTACTCTCCATGGTTTTAGGCATCTGTTGTGGGACTTGACACATCTCCTCAGACAAGAGGGACTATTTGTGTGTATATGTACTAAATTTGTATTTATATGTGCATGTGTGTATGTTGGTGTGTGTTGCATATTGAAATAGAAATACAAATTATTTGGGCATCATAACAGCTATAGACAGTAAGAAAAACTGAGTTTGGCAGTTTTCTGATGGATGCTATTTATGGTGAGTGGATTGTTGATTTAGTATAATAACATATTACATTGAAAAATCTAATCTGTGGCCAGAAGGGGATTTTTGGACTCTATTTTGAAGGATCACTGGGGCTTAGAGAAATCATTTTATAGAGATTAGAAACTGACAATGGGAGCAGAAGTCTCTGGCAGTGCCCTGATGAGAGTGAGTGGACATGCCCGAGGCTGACATCTGCAAGGGAGATCTCTACCCAGAGGACAGTGTGAGGTCTACAACCAAGAGGTTGCTTTAGCCAGGTCTAAGACATGAGAGATTTTCTAGTTTGTGTGGTTTTTTTTCTCCAAAAAGAACTGTACATGAAAGTGATACTAAAATCTTCATGCTGAGATTGCTAGGATACCTGATAATTTAACATATAAAAATGTTCAATAAACTATGAAGGTCAAATATATATATATTCAATATATATATATAGAAACTATATATATATATAGTTTCAATATTTTCTTGGTAGATATTATGTATTATAAAAGAACAACACAGTAAGATAAGATTAGGAGACGTTGAATGAATCATATTATGCTTAAAATTCTGCATGTGAAGTTAATCATACAAAGCCAGGCGTTGTTATAAGAAAAATCTGAAAGTCAGCTGTAAATTCAAAGAATTATAAATTAATTTCATATGCCAGCTTCTTATTAATGACAAAATAACAGGCAATAATCACCTTAAATTGTTAAAACTTAAAAGTACAATTTAAAGAGAATTTAATCAGTCTATAAGGTTTCTTTAGCTTTCTGTTTTAGAATATAATGTTTACATCAAGATCAAATAAAGTAGAAATAAATGCACAAAAAGTTTTAAGTTAACTTATTGTCTTTCCATTCTTTAGACATTTGGACCTAAAGATATACTAGAACATGAAAGAAGAGAATAGAGAAGAAAACAGACAGTTGCATGATTCCTTTTGAGTGAAAGATACATCCAGACATCGATGACTGATATAAATACTCAAACTTCACCTTCACATGACAAGCTCAAAGCTGTAATGCACCCAGTTGAGCAGAGCTGAGACCTCAGCTAGTATCAAGAACTGTTCAGGATCTGATCTTTTACTCCATTTGTGAGTGAACATTTTGAGACAGTTTCACAAATGCTGGCAGAAAAGAAAACTCCTAGGTCAGAGTCATGGCAATAGCAATAGACAGAATTTTAACTTTTTCCCCAGTTCCATGAAAGTCAATACCAAGAGGTGATATAAAGAGGATAAGAAGATGTCTGCATGCGCAATGGGCTGCTTTCAGGAGAGGAATCCTGAGCTTAAGAAACCTGAGCGTTTTTGCAGTGAGCATGCTTGTCCCTTGCCTTGCAGAAAGATGTCTGTCTGTCTGTCTGTCTGTCTCTCTCTCTCTCTCTCTTTCTCTCTCTGTCTCAACAGTAAGTAAATCTGTCTTTTATTCCAAAAGGAGATACCTTCCTGCTTCTGAAGATTTTTGCTCTTCACTCTTCAAACGGTTTTCTGGAACAAAGGCTATGAATACCTATATACTTGTGCTCACAAACTGTGCAGAAATATGAGAACCATGGAGAATAACTTTCCAACAGACAGTGGCATCCAAAACTTTGGCTAATCAATACTAGTGTACTAGAGATAAAACGTCTGCACCAGCAAGATTCAGCATTACTCTGACAAACAGCCTCTTTACTTTCTCACCAGTAGGCAGTTTATTTTATTGGTTCTTGACTAGAACTTAGTGTTAATAATTGACAATTTCCCAGTTCATATTTAGCACATTTTTGCTAATACTTTCCTCTATAATTATAAATATTCCATATATATTATATAATCTATAATATGTACACACATATATAACATAATTCTTATATATAATGAATATATTCCTATACCTATAATTATCCATATAAATAAATTCTTTCTTTATAAATATTAATTCCCAATAATTTGTTTCTTATAAAAGGCAAGTGTAGGGCGGGGATGGTGGCTCAGCGGGTATAGCGCTTGTCTCACATGCACAAGGACACCAGTTCGAAGTGTAGCACCACATACGCAACGAAGTGTCAGAGCAATGAAAGCCACATGAAAAAACTAAATAAAATTGATTCTCTCTCTCTCTCATTGTCCCTCTCTCTTTAGAAAAAAAGCAAGTTTAATATTTACAGTCTGTGACATGTCAAAATCTCAGTACTTCAGAGATCAGGCACAGCATCTTAACTTTAAGAATTTTCCCTAAGTTCCCTTTATACCTCTGAGACTTACAACCTTAATACATAACAAGATTTATTGTGATAACGTATCAATTTAATTTGATAAAAAAACTGTTTGTGATCCAGTTATAACTCCGTGTTTTAGGAACTAGAGCAAAACTTTTAGTAACAAAGCCTCATAAATACACATAGCATTATTTAATTGTTTAGCAGCATTTATAATTTCACAGAAACTAACCAAATTATAAATAGTAATACATTTATGTAAACTTCTATATCCAATAGCTATAGTTTGTCATGAAAATGTAACTCTTCTTAATTCCTTATTCTTTCTGATGGGTCTGAGTTTTAATAGTTGATCACAATATAGAAATCAGAGATTCTATGCATTAAAAAATCAAATCATTTTTAAACACTAAATTTTTGCCCCTCTAGGCTTAGGATGGATTTTGACTTTTGCTTAGCAGGCAAATAATCCCCTTTAATTTTACTTGAAATGGATTTTACACATCTTCACAAGAATGGAACAAAAGGAAGGGGAAAGGGCAGGGTGGGGTTGGTAATACTTCTCTTGTTAAAAAGCCTTAAGAAGAATAGTCCCCATGCTGTTCATCTCATATTTTGAAAAAGTTGTAATGACTTTCCTTTATAAATGAAATATGGATGCAGAAAGAAAACCTAATAAAAATCAAAATTCCTAATGCAGGCTTATTAAAGGAAAGGAAGGTTGGTTGTTCGTGCATTGAAGGAAAAGAAGGTCGGTTGTTCCAGCATGACATTGTGTGTGGCATGGTGAGAATACAATTACTTCCCGTGTTAAGAAACTTAAATTACGATATATGCTAGTGAACACCACTTTAAATAATTATCTCCCAGCAAGGATCTACACATTGCATCGATTAATGGAGCCGTTTGCCATGACTTTCAACTGCTATAAAAGTCCAGGAGGGCCATGTATAAAGAACAAAAGAAGAGTGGGTAGTTCAATTATTCCTGTTTTACAAGTCAACCAACTGAAAACTGCGCTGTCAGATGAAGACATAGGAGGCCGTTTCTCACAGTTTGTTATACTGCTGCTTAACTGTAAGTGCTAAAAAATAATAACCACATGCTTAAATATACTATAAATTACTCAAAATAAGAACTGATGCATTGCATTTCCATACTCCAAAGTACCTGACACGGAGTTTGAAACATTCCAAATTCTTTTAGTTTCCCAAGTATTAAGATTAATAAAATTATATTTTCTCTTATTCCTGAAATTTTCTTTTCAGTAAAGATATTTGAGCAACTCATATCATACCCCAAAATTTTAAAACTCTACAAAGTCTATGCCCAGTGGAATTAGGTTTACATGGAATAATAATTTTAATCCCTTATCAACTTGCAAGATGCATCCACCTTGATGTTTTCACAGAAACTTTTTTCATTGATGATGATCAAAAGAGGTATGCTGGACTTTGATCAGAATAAGTTTAAAGAAAGCTGGAAATCTGCAAATATGAAGTGATTAAATTATTTCTCAATCTTCTCTTAGTGAAATGAAGGTAGCAAAATACTGACTGATACTTTCTAATTAGTGTGAGACAAATTAACAGGATTAGTTAAAATGACTGAGATAGGGCTAAAGCAAAAACAAGTTTAATGTGAAGTCCACATTATTCTTGAAATTAGGGACTCCAGTTTTCCACATAGACTGCATTTACACTTACTACAGTCTCTTCTATACTGTCCTGAAGATTTATTTCAAAGTATTTTCAGGTTCTTCTACCACCATAATTTATTTATCTGAGACAAAATGTTGTAGAAGCAAACAAAAAGTTTTAATCTTGCTTGTAGAAGATTTTGCTTTTTAAAGGATTAAGGCTATTACCTCTGAATATAACCTGTAGTCAGCTTGCAAATGCATCCCTCTCACAGAAGGTAATGTTTAAGAAGAACCATTGCACTCAGTACTTCTTGAAACTTCAAGGCCAAGAATGTCTTCAATTAATCCAGTACTACCCAAAATGTAGATGTCACTTTAATAAGTCTCACAGTGTCTGCAAAAGGCAGAAAAACAACTCAACGTTCTTGTTAGCTTGATTCTGTATTTGAGTCTGCACTAACTTAGCAAAAATTACTTTACAATTCTTAGAATCTGTGTTGCCAAGGGGAATGATTTTGTGAATAAGTTAATAGAATCATAAACACAATGGTTCTTCATGATGATTCTATACCATTTTTTAAATACATTCTTCGCCAATTATCCACTGTAAAACAAGCTTACAAACAGCAGAATTCTATATATTCCCCTCCACATTCATCCCTGTAATGTTCAAAGCACATTTAACATTTAAGAATGTGACAAATACAAAGTCATGAAATAGATAAAATAAGCTGGGTATACTAATGCATACCTGTAATCCAAGCGACTTGGGAGCTGAGGTAGGGGGATTAAAAGTTTGAAGCCAACCTAGGAAAGTTAGGTAGACTCTGTTTCAAAATTTAAAAAAGGGAGGGTGACTGGGGATGTGACTCCATGGTAAAGCACCCTGTGGTGCAATTTCTGGTACTAACGCACACACACACACACACATCTATATGTTCTACTAATGTCTGAAAGTACAAATCATAAGTACTGAATAATTTGTAAGGAAGTTACAGAAAAAGTATAAAATAAGAACTTTTCTTATGGAGAACCAATTACACACTAAAAGAAAGATAAATCTTCTAAAGTTCTTTATAAACATGGTGAACCAAATGTACCATCAAATGTGCTTGTCAAAGTATAAGGTTGATTTGGAACGAAGTGAAAAATCAGCCTGAACTAGGTGTCTGAAGTTACAGTAGGAAATACTTTTACTAGTTGCAGGGAATTAAAACACCACAGTAGGACAGTGAATGATGAAGAATATTCTCCAAAGTTGTTAAAGCAGCTTAAGTGCAAGCAGCTTCCAACAGAATTGATGGTAAAGAAATCTTTTAAGCTATCAAGAAGAAAAGAGTATAAATCAAATGCAGAAGGGAAAGGGTATTGGGAAAAAGCTCATGTTTAAATACGTGATTTTAAATGGTGACAGGAGCATCTAGTTTTAATACTTCCTAGTTAAGAGTCAGATCACCTAACAATTAATGTCCAAGAGTTAGTTGTTTTTTCTCTAATGGATTTTTGCTATAGACTGTGACTTGAAATAAACATTCTATCACCTGTTTCTGGGATAAATTGTTTAGAAAAGTAGATATTTAGTTCGTTGTTTGGTAAGCAAAGATGTTTCTGAAAGATGAAAACACTTTTGATGGTAATTAATTTATACAATGAACTTTAATTGATATTCAATAAACTGTATTTTTAAACTTCAATATGGAATAAATTATTTTAAATAAATTAATAGATACAATAATGAATGATCACTTGTAATTTTTTAGTGAATCCTATAACTATCAACCTATCAGAGGTAATAGACAAATGTAGCAGACATTATTTAGAGATTTCCCAACGGTTTATGTTTTAACATGTATATAGGAAACCCTTAACTGAGTAAATATATGTATATATATATATATATATATATGTATATATATATGATTAAAATCTGAAATAATTAATAAAAGCAAATATTACTAACACTTGATCAACTCAGTCAGTCTTAATGGAAGTAACAGATTGGGTCATATTTTAATAGAAGCTTCAAAGACAAAAGTTATTAATTACATTTGATAGACAGCAAGAAACAAAAACAGTAAGGATAAGGATTTGCATTAGGAAAGTTGCATAATTTATTCTGACAAGAGGAAAGAGACCAAGAACTAAAATATAAAATAAAGAATGATATGCATTAGGGTTTTGGGGAAAATGCATAAACAGATAAAATGAAGTTGTGTATTAGAATCCTTGATCAAACAATGCTGCTCATATTCAGGATCTAATATCACCTTGAACAAAATAAGTGCTGACTACATTTTTGCTGAATGAATGAATGAATGAATGAAAGGTCCAATGCTTAATTAGGTTGCAGTATAATTGTTTAGGATATTAGGAGGTAATATTTGTACAGAGTACAGGATCATTTATTTCATTTTAGAAATTCTGAGCTTTCAAACTATGAAACAGTAAACCCACATTAAATAAATGAAAGTTAATCATAGATTATAGCATCACGAAACCCATTTCACTTGTCACGAATCGGAGCTATCATTTGGATTAATTGTGCGAGCTCTGCTGGTTTTGATTGTGCCATTATTCTTCTCTATTTGTACTGTCACTTTAGCCAATTATATTTCATCTTAAGGTAATCAAACATTTCCATACTCAGAATTAAATCAATGAATCTGATCCTTATTTCATACACAGTTTCTTCTTTTTTCCTCCAATACCTAAAGAAGAATCACTCTGATGTAAGTTTTGAAAGTCACTGTGTGCTTTTATTTTTGAAATGAGAAACCTGGGGTGGGGGAAATCTGTATTGTGTTACTTTTTTCATCTATATGAAAATATAGATAAGGTCATCACACAATTTAGCCAAATGAGTTCTATGTCAGTAGAATGAGTGAGAAGGTATATTTTAGTCTCTTAAAATTTCATGATTCTATCCTTTGCCAAAGTTCCAGTAAGGGGAGGCTAACTGACTTTGATATAATAAAGTCTGTCTGTTCAGGGATGATGCAGTTCATTCAGGCTACAGAATGATGTTCCAGCCTTGATTGAGCTAGCTCATTTTTGTAGAAGAGTAATTGTTCCAGTCACAGCAAATAGTGAATTTGTCACTGAAGTGCTGTGAGCACTGGTGAATCAACTAATATTGCCAATCTTTCAACATTATTATCCATTTTCTCCTCTTCATGTCTTTGAACAAAGTATGAAAAAAAAAGGAAATATACAGAAAATCTCTCCCAGCATGAGATAGACACGAGGCACTGGCTTTTTTCCCTTGTGAAATTGGGTAGCTTTACCCATAAGCTCTCTATTCATCCTGTTGCTACAAAGTTTTGTGATAGGCAACTTCTCCTTTCACCAGTACCCTATACTGTCTAATCAGTAGGCTCAGGGTTTATTTAACACTGACTAGTATCATTGTTTCCCTGTGAAATGTCTTATGAGTTACATAATACAAATGCATGAAAATTTTTATTGGTATGATTTCTATTTATAAGACTTTGAAATAGAAATATTTTTCTACAGTTTATGCAATGTGATAGCATTTTCATCACCTTATTCATTATTCACATGAAGAAAACTTGAAATACTGTATGAAACATTTCTCTAAGAAGTGTCAGTTCTAATAGGAATCTGAGTTGATTTTTTTTTAGCACAGGACTCAGTAAAAAGATTAAAGTTTGAAATATTATGAAATAATATGAAGTATACAAAATTTTGTCCTGTTGTTGTAACAGGAAAATGTTTTCCTAACTGTACTAGCTCAAGGATAAATTGCTGGAATTTTTTGTACTTTCTTTGGCTTATAGTAACTTTAAGTTTATCTTTGTCTTTATTCAATATCATATTTCTATTTTTCTACAGACTCCCATGAACAGATGAAAAGTATAGACACTATGCTATGTAAAGATTCTCCTAGTTACCTTCCCTTTCAAATTATGTATTCATTAATACAGTATTACTCTTAAAGAATAGGTTAATATACATATGTATATATTTTCGTATTTCTAGCTATTAGCAATATAAGAGTGTGTTGTAATTATGTATTTGCTTAATGATGTTACTTTATATTTCTGGAAAGGCTGCTTATAAAGCATGATTCTAAATATTTGCTAATAGTTATCATAACTGTATAACCTTTGTCAAGTAAGAATAAGTTATACAGCAAAATTAAATCCATGCATATAATTTTATGTTAACAAATAAGAGGGTTATTTATATTATATTAAAGCAGTATCTATAAATATGACATAATGAGGAAAATCATACCATGTATTCTACACATAAAGTATTTTCTGACTTTTTTTTTAAAAGTGACTTTTCTTGAATAACATGAAAACTTTATTTTCTTTTACAGTAGTTGCAGAAAAATGCAAAATACAGATCATTTTTATGAAACATTCCTTTTCTACAATTATTAGTTTAAATACTTTCAGAGTCATAATTTCTAATTTACTGCAAGCATTTGAAATAAAATCAGCTACACATTCTTGGAAAACTGCTGTTTACAGAATTAAAACGTTCATCAGCATTTTCATTTTCCTTAACATGCAGCTAATTTAGGCATGTGGGTCAACTTCTCAAACCATCGGTAACCAAGATCATTGTATTATAATAAGCCCAATGGTCATGTTCAATAGATATTGTCATAATGAACATACGTTTTTTTCGCCTAACCAAAGTGAAATTAATACTAAAGCAAATGGACTTTAAGACGAGTAGGTAAGAGGAGAACAGTATGCTTTCAAACACATAACTTCAAACAACATTTCCAATCAAAAGTTCATGACATTTCTAGCAGCTGGAAAGCTCTAAGAAAGTCTGTGTCAAAAGTTCTACCTAATGGTAAACTGCTCTAATTTTTTGCATTAGTAAATTCTGAAGGTAAAACACAAGATTTTCATGTTTCTTGGACATATTTTCTTCAGCAGATACAGGACAATCCTATAACGCAAAAACCATTATTGACTCACAAAGAAATCCTAATAAGGTTTAGAGGTAGAGCATTTTTGCAAAATGAATGCCTAAATGAAAGAGTTATTAACAGAGGGACACACTGCATGCAGAGAAGTGAATGCGCCATATACCTTATTTCTCCTGACACTTGCACATGGATGAAAAAGAAGGCTGAAAAATTTAATTCATTTACACATAAATGTATATATGAAAATATTTTTAGTGTGTTTATATTTATTTTCCATATATGATAGAATTTTTCTACTCGGTTTATCTAAATATGTTATAAAACATTGTATTAAAGATTTTACTTTTCTAACATATTTTCTATAGCTATGAGATTTCACTGCATTTTCAAGGTAATCCTCGAATTTTGATCATTTAAGATTTTTATTTTCTCTATAAAATCCACCTATTTATAAGCCACAGAATCTGAAAGTGGTAATACTTGAAATGTGAATTTAAATAATACAGCATTTTACTGTAAGCTCTGCTTAATTATCTTCCCACTTTAAACTCTGCAAATTCATGCCACTGTTAAATTTTAACATAATATTCCAAAGGCAAGTTTATTATATGTTCTACAAGACATTGTCACAGTATTTTTGTTTAAGTGTACTTGAAATTTTGTTTGAAATATGAAAATAATATACCTAAAACAAAATAATGTATTTTCATAATTTCAATTATATAATACAACTTCATCCTTAACCTGAAATTATTCACAGATTAAAGCATACCAAAACTAAGTCAGTTTTATATCTTATAATTTTAACAGATTATATAAATAGTTGAAATGCTTTTTGAAATCTAAAATGTACAGTAGAATGGCAAAAAAAGAATGTTTTCAGTCTGTTTAATTTTATTCTCTGAGCACTACATTCATTCAATTTGCAATTTATTTGTAACTATGATTGGTGAAATGTGTTTAATGTTGATTCTCTATGAAAACATAAAGTAAGTTTTAGTAAACTGTGTTTGACCTCTTTCAACATGAAAGATCAACTTCTACAGAGACTTTTAGTGTTTCCTCTATAGAGGAAAGTCACAAGATATCCATATGATTCCAGTTCTTGGGCAGGTTTGTTTTAAAGCAGCATTTCAGAGTAGGTTTATGTGGAGTTTATATCATAATAACTTGCACAGTAACATAAGACTCTTGAAGTAAGTGTTGAAGGACTTGCTGAAGTCATGCTACTTTTGTACTTTTGTGGGTTCTCAGTCTCATCCTGCAGGAGCAAACGTTTCCTTGATCAGATATTTACTTTGTTTGTAATCACTGTTATTTATCATAAGGACAGAGAACCATGTCCTTTTTCGTATGTCCTAAGCATATAAAAATGTCCTTTGTACCTATAAAGTGAGGGATCTTTAGAGTTCAGTTCTTGTCTACTGTTCTGTTTGTTATCACAAAACAGAACAAAATAAAACAATCTGTAATTAATTGCTTGGTCCAATTCCCCAGAAAACAAACAAATTTTATAAAGAACTAGCTAGAGGAACCTGACTACCATTCAGAGTGGTTAATGAAATTCTGGTCAAATTGTACTCAGGTATTGAATTCTTACTTAGATTACTAAGCAAGAGCTAAGGATTGAATGTCTGTGTCTCATTAGTAGTCACATAGCAGTTTAACTCCCACTTCGAGGTTTTTTGGAAATAGGATGTTTGGGAAGTAATTAGGTTGATGAGGTCATGAGGGTGGAGCACTAATGATGGCTTCATTGTTCTTAGAAGAGGAAAGAGAGCTCTCTCTCTCTACACATCCATGTACTAAGGGAAATTTAGGTAAGTTCACAGCAAGAAAATGACAGTCTACAACCCAAGGAGGGACCCTTCATCAGAACCCAAAAAAGTAACTGTAAGAATAAATAACTTCATAATAACAGGAAGAAAGAAAGAGCTATTATTTAAAAACAAAAAAGCAGAATCATGGATATTGAAGCATCACAGAATGACTTTGTACATACCGATGTTGTTTTATGGTTCTTGGTGGACGCTTCCCCTATTTGATCTGTAGGTCTTGGGTGGGTACTGTCTCTTTCAGAAAAGCATTTGACTGTGGAGAATTTCTGAAAATGTTCATGTCACATTTCTACATGGAATGGATTCCTAAAATTAATGAATGACTTATTTCTCTTCATTTCAAAGACATGAATCCAAAGATCCAGTCCTTAGTAATTCAAGTGATGCTATTTATTAATATTCCCTACACTGTCTTTCATATTGAGTCATTGAAATTTTACATTGGTCTTTCCACTAGAAGAAAAAACTTTCTGAAACATTACTAATTAATAAATAATGGGATACTCTTTTGAAGTTTAGTAAACAATTTATAAGGATGTAGTTAATAATTATTCTAAGTGTTAAACATACAAATGGTGATGATATTGTGTGGACATTATTTTTACATATGTGAATGCTAAAGTGAAGGCAGCAAGTTAGTTACATGCTAAACTTAATCTGTCCTATTCAGGGAGGATTACCTAAATATCATCTAGATATCAGGAAAAGCATATTAACTAGTTTAAATATAAATAACCCTTTGCATTCATATATCAATGTTTAAAAAACATATAAATCAAATTATCTAGATAACTATAGTTACATATATATGTTTATATATCTATATATAAACATATATGCATATATATATATATATGTATATATATATATATATACAGCTGCCCTCTTACCAACCTTTATTCTGAACACAAAATTTTAAAAATGGTATGGGAATGAAATAGATAATTGCTAATGATTTTTTTTAAAAAAGAACTACTATTTTAAAATTTTAGTAATTTTTATCACTAAAGGGAATATTTATTTCTACCATGTTTATCAAAATACCTTTCTTGCATTTAAGCCTTTCTTCTCTGTTAGAAAGAAAAATAATTAAGCTTTCTTTATAGTGATCCATTTACATATAGATGCATATAAATGTGTATCTACACACATATAGCAATTATCTATTTCATTCCCATACCATTTTTTAAAATTTTGTGTTCAGAATAAAAGTTGGTAAGATGGCAGCTAATGTTTTAGTAAATAAGAAAAGAAAAAGAACCAAGAATGGAGACAACTTCACTTCTATAATTCCAAAGCGACTAGTTACCGGTACGTCATACTCTTTCTTAGGACTTTAACCTAATCTGTTATCTTTTACACCTTTTATACATGAGTATTTTATGTGTTTTAATATTAATTCTGGTCCCTTGAACAGTTATATAGGTAGGCTAAGCTAGTTCATTTGAAGTTAAAATTATAATGTTAAATTACTTACTTGATTACATGTTGACAGATTTTACTGTCACTGAAAATGAAACAGGGTTGATGAAAAGAGAAAAAGTAAGAGTAAAAGAATCAAGGAAAAAAGAAACCCAAAGAGCTATGGAGGAAGAGGAAAATTAAAGATTTAACTTTGTTAAAATGTTGTACATAAGGGTTGGTGCAGTTGCTCAGTGGTTACGGCGCTTGCCCGGCATGCACAAATACGCAAGTTCAAACCCCAGAAGCACATACACAAGAGAGTCTTGGAGCATTAAAAGCCACATGAAAACTTAATAAACTTGATTCTCTCTCTCTCTCTCTCTCTCTCACTGTCCCTCTCTCTTTAAAAACAAGCAAAAAGTTATGCACGAAAGATTCACCGACACTAAAACCTGTTGTAACAAAATAAGAGACAATAAAATTTAAAATTGCTGGTCTTATTCTATTTTTCCCTTTATTACTTGGTTTTTAGAATTAAAATTTCTTATTTTTAACTCTTGGAAAGCATCACTTTGCCTAGTAAACAGCTCTTTGATTGATTGCATACTTAAAGAGCTTCTTGAAGGTGGCTCCCCCACTCCTCCATGGGGATTTCCCTGTGATTCTCTATAAGGTGTGAGCCTGGGGGATGGCAAACACTTGGAGTTATTTTGGATTTAGAACAGAATTCAGCTATGTCTGAAAGATCATAAGTATGTGAATATGTATGATAGATTATTTTGACCCATTTTGTTGAAGGTTGTTTTTAATTTCCTTAACCAGATATCTTTATGGGCAACATAGCAAACTGTATTAGATTTATAAATAGATTTTGTAAGATGAAAAGAAATAAAAAACATGATCTCTAGAAGTTACTTTTTACTGTGTTTAATAAGATGATAACAATATTGAATCAAAAATAATATGCATTGCATTCCTCTTGGAGGATGTATTTATTACTTGTATTTATTCATCAATATGATGAATTCCTAAACTTATTCCTCTCAATATAGCAGTAATATCATAGGCTTTAAGATTTAATTTTTAACTAATGGCAGCTATATTCTATGCTATATTCTATTATATGCTATGTTCTCATTTCTTTAAAAATCATTATAAATAGTGATTGTATCTTATTCACAGATATTGGCTGACCTAGAAAACCATGCATTATTCAAGAATGACTTGGAATGCCAGAAGTTGATTCTGGAGGCAATGAAATATCACCTACTGCCAGAGAGAAGAACTTTAATGCAAAGTCCGAGAACTAAGCCCAGAAAATCTACAGTTGGAACCCTGTATGCAGTAGGAGGAATGGATAACAACAAAGGTATATAATTCTAGAACTGTATTAATGAAGTCCTAGTGTCACATCATGCCTCCATTTTAATATTATAATCTGGATAAGCCAACAATCCTTGCATAAATTCAACATTAACAATTGTGATTGAAGATTAGGAGAAAATTAGCACCATTCATATTTCTTGTCTGTTTTTCTCTGCTTTTGCATATTCATCTTTAAATTCTTATTCATTTCTTGTATGTTACATACAAGAGTTCAAATGAGAAAAGAATTAAAAATTTGAAAACACAGGTCAAATAATTTGTTGCATACATCGAAAACCACATTCCTTTACACATTATTTCTGTGTAAAGGAAATTTAATGGCCAGAGACATGCTGGCCACAATAAAATTATGAAGAGATTCTGTATTTGAGAAGCTGAGTCTTTCCCAGAGTAATCAGACATATAAATAGACAATTAATATACAAATTAGTATAATAACAATGAAAGTTTTCATTCATGAATATCATTGTGTACCAATTTAACCCTTCAAAAGGAAATAAATGATTTGTTTAAAAACAAATATATGCATTTAAAGATGTTGTTCTTACTTTTCTGTAATTACTAAAAGCTAATCTCAATAATATTTGTCTTCTTTAGCCTTTCTTATGTGTGTCTGCATTTTTTGAACAAATATACAATATGCAAAAGGAATACTATCATATATTTGTATGTAACAATTTATGTAATGATCCAAAATATATTTCAAGTACATCTAAAAATCCATCAGCAACAACAGTGAAACTACATATTCAGTCTCTTTTAAAAGAACTTTGCTGTTAAAAAAATGAATCAACTCAATTTATGATGTGAGATACCAAAAGAGCAGATAAAGTCAGACAATGTATATAATAAAGGACACATTTCTCCATTTTTGTCTGTCAAAAAGATATCATATGTCTATTAGATGGCTTCCATAGTTTTTGTTTTTGAAAAATTTAACTTCCATATACTGGGAAGTTGAATTCTAGCAATTATAACATTTAAATGAGCACTAGAGCATTAACATATGTAAGTTAAAAAAATTAAAGAAACTAGAATTCCTTTACAGATACATAGGACATAAAGAAAGTAAAGGGGCCAAATGTTTCTCACTGCAGGAGATGAGTATTTGTTCTTGTAATAAAGAATATGGTACTATGGGAAGGCACTAAGCTGTAGGAAATCCCTCTGAAATTCATTAAAGCCAAATGAAATCTTAGTAATCTGGGGACTGTTTTTTTTTTAGTCAGATTTTTCACTGCTGTGATCTTACAAGAACAATTGAAAAGGAGGAAAGTTTATTTGGTGCTCATGGTTTCAGCGGTCTCAGTCCATGCACTGCTGACTCAACTGCTGACCTGAGGTGAGGCAAAACATTATTGCAAAAGGAGATCAAGGAGGAAAGCAGCTCAGGAGATGGCAATGAGGAAGCAGAAAGAGCTCCACACACCAGGGAAAACATATAAACCCCCAAGGCATGCCCCAGCTGGCACATCTCCACCTGCAACATTGCACTGATTAGATTAAAGCTCTCATGATGCAATCTTTTCACCTCTAAACTATCTTGTATTGTATTACATGTGAGCTTTTGAGGGACACCTCTATCTAAGATACCATAACAGTTTTTTTTCATAAAAGTAAAGAATCTGGATAAC